>PVHY01001018.1:0-179256 GCA_004024945.1 Uropsilus gracilis | reverse complement strand
GAGAGGATAGGGAGGAGAAGTTTTTCAAAGATATCTGTTCCTAACTAAAGATAAAGCATTTTTCCCCCTTTAAAATCAATGAATTTCCTTGCTTGACATATGCTTTAATTTTCCTTTCGGGCCTCAGGATCACAGTTCCTGAATTTCAAATATTTTTCAAGTGAAGACACAAGCAAAGTAACTGCTTAATTGAGTGTAACTTAATGGTACTGTAATAGTGACTTTTGCACCACAGAAGGGACCTGTCAATTACAACCTTTTTGCCCTCCACTTATACTTAAACACACGCTTCCATTCAAAGCCCTGTTTTCACTCCTTTCCCAAAATATTATCCTTCTGAGGTGAAATTTTTCACGCATAAACTGAGTTCAACTAGTGATTTTTTTTAAAAAGACTGTTTGAGAAAAACCAATTCTTAGTTATTTTAGGGAGGAAACCTATATACTGGATTTTAAACCTGTTGATAATTTTAAATGGAAAGAGTAGAATTCATACATTTAGCTTGTGATGAGAAAAATTCTTGGGTCTTTTGAAAGTTATCAAATACTAGTAAAAACAAATGGTTTCAAAATCAATTTAGATTTCTGATTCTACAATATTGTAGAATATTGACAGAATTCCATTTATCTAAGGTTCCTTCAATTAAAGCATTGTAATTTTTACCACAGCTAAAAGTGAAGGTTTCTGCCACTGTTTTTAACAACTGCTCTGTTTTTTAAATAATTTTCAGCTACCATTTACTGAATGTTTACTACGTATACTTTCTGTTACATTAATTTTCCCATTTAACCAACTGAAATCTCTTGATTCTATGAATGAGGAAACAAATATTTAGTGACATTTCAAAATGTAAATCTGGGTAATACTGGGGGACCCCCATCAGATATCATCACCATAGTGCACCCTCCACCAACTCACCCATATTCTATCACCTCATCCATTGTGCTTCCTTCCCTCTCCCACTCCCTCCTGATCTTGGGTGCTTCAAATCTATAGTCAGCCATCAAGGATTAGTTTTAGGGCTTGTCCTTATCTGACAATTTATTTTGTTTACATTCCACATATTGGTGATACCATCCGGCATTTATCTTTCTCCTTCTTCACATAGCATTATCTTTTCCAGCTCCATCCATACTGTAGCAAATAGTACAACAAGTTCTCTATTTAACACCTCCACTGCCCATGACTGGAAGTTGGGCTCCCAAACCAAAAATATTAGAACTACACAGTACTCAAGCAGCACCATGTGACAGACACCAGAAAGGGTCCTGGAAAAGGGCACACACATTTGCCCTACAAGTTCCTGATGTGCTCCATCTAACTATCCACCTCAGTTACTCCTGGAGATCCAAGCAGCCTGATCTGTTACTATATAGGAGTACAAGTCCATACCCAAGAAAAAAGGACATTGTTCCAGAAAAAAAGAAAAGACCAGTGGGCCAAATATGGACCAACAACTTGCAGTGCAAGCAATTGGAGTGGCCGATGGGGGGAAGGGGAGAGAGGGAGTAGAGTGGGAATATAGGGGTACAATATGGAAGAGAGGGCCATACTTAAGGGGAATGACAACCATACAACCATTGTATTGTATGAACCATCAGTATTTTATGAAAATTACAAAATAAAAATTAATTCAAAACTGAAACACACAGGTAAATAAAAGTAACTCTTCTGTGTTGTACACAAAAAACAAAATACAAATAAAAAAAATTAGAATATTCACTTAAAAATTCACCTTGTGCATAAATAATATTTTCTGGGAAGATACTAACTACTAAATGTGGGATTTTATCTAGAAATTTTGACCGATTTACATACATTATAATGAGATTAACCACATAGTTGTTTTTCCTCTATGTTTAAAAAGCAATAAAGTTTTATCAACCAGATTTCTCATAAATGATATATATCAGAAAGTTTGATTTTTATTTTAAAACTTTTAGTAGCACAATTAGCTTTTACTTCTGTTAAAAACCAGTCTCCCCCAAAAGGAAAAAGTTAAAGAAAAATGAAATACTCTAAATCTGTGCTGCCAACCACTTTATTTTACTTCTCATTGTTTGTAAAGTTTGAAATGAAAACAGCCAAGTTGATAGTTTCAAATTATCCAATAATTACCATATTCTAACAAAGGAACTTGGGTATACAATTTATCGTGTGTACTAGAGTTTTTCAGGAGTGACAGGCAAGGGATAATTGGTGTCATACTCTTGCTTTATGCTACTGTGTTATTTAAAAACCATGTTCAGCAGCCCTGCACCCAGTCCTACCTTCATTTTGAGTTTCATCCAACCAGTTGATTAATCTCAATCCAAGTGAACCTCATCAAGGTTCAGTAGAGCCATGTTGAAATTAGGGCAGCTACTTACAGGAAAACCAGAATGGAAAGAAAAACTACATATAATATTCTTTCATTCACTGTCCCCGTGAAAGTATAGCTTAACGGGTTTTAAAGACCTTTCTATGAATGTATTTTTTTTACTCTTATTCATGTTCCTTGCCCCTCAATCTATAGAATAAAGAAAAGCATAAAAAGTCATCCTTTCTTTTGACACAACGAATTTTTCTTTAATTCAATTGTCGAAATTTTAAGGGGTTTAAGTGCATATCTGATGGCCCTCCAAGATCTCTAGTCATAACTAGATCATTCTCATGTGCTTGAGAAGTGAACTACACATTCATCATAAAAGAGCACCTAGAAATGCCCAAGGCAGAATGCTACATAATTCAGAGATTCATACCACTCTGTTTTTTTGGGTTTGGGGAATAAGGCGCTGGCCATGTCTCCAAACTCACATGTGAACATGAACAAATTCAAGCAGAAGTACATTGTCCTGATAGGTCAACAGGGACCAGAAAAACATGTGTTTAGCACCACTGTTATGCCTTGCCAGTGCAACAACTTTTAAGTAAAACATACTTGTAAACATTGTATTGAGACAACCCAGTTTACAGAAAAGAGTCCTCACCTCCATCTCTGGACACGTTGGACTTGGGACGGACAGGTGATATGCAAACAAACTCATCTCGCTAAACACACAACCTGATGTAATTAATATCTATAAAACATTAAAGATTTGTTGCAAAACATTAAAATTCATGCTCATAATGCTTACCTTTTAAATGCTATAAAGTCAAACATCTTTTTTTTTATAAATATATATTTTATTATATAATAATGGGAACCTGTCACACATTTGAATCACATGATGGCTTAAAAATATATGAAGCTTTGTCATAATGTGCAAATTTAAACTTCCACTAGTAGATCTAAATTATTAGCATTTTTCAAGATTAATTACAATATGCAACTACAGTAAAGAACTATTTCCTCTTTGAATTATAGCTCCTGAGACTAATTCTTCCTTGAAAAAAGTTCAGAGTGTGTGTCATTGCACAGGATGTTTAACTAGATAATTTTAATAGTTAAAGTAATCAACAGGCCTCTAGTTTAAATTGATGGGAAGCTTTTAAAGGAAATCCAACTAAAATAATTATGAAGACAGCAGTCCTAGACCTCTTTCTCCACCCTCTGCAAGCCAATTTAAAATGGGAGTTGAGAATGTTTTCCACTAACTGGACTCATCCTTTTTAACTGGATAAAGGGGTTCGTGAACTGTGAAAGGATCACCAAACTAAATGCTAATAAAAGAGAGATAAAATGCAACTGTATGGGGGGGGGAGAAGCAAACATTTTAAGCAATCTCTGTGTAATCAAGAGTTCATTTTCTAGTATGTGAATCTAGTATGTGACCGAGGTCTTTCTCGCTTGCTTGCCTATCTCCATTGCCTCTTCTCTTGACAAGCCTCTTCACACTCGGTTATCCCATACACAGCAGCAGATGCATGATCTGAAGACATCTTTGTGACCTACTCTCCCAATCTCTCCCCCACTTCCTCAGGGCCACCAATGCTAATATTTGTCCAGTTAAAATACCACTAGCAATCTTAATTCCCACTTTTGTCTATAAGAACACATCTACCCTGGCCCTCCTGTACCCCATAACAGAGATACAGGTCTTTGCTAACACATCTTCTATACTTTCCATTGCTGTCAGCCTTTCACTTCTCCACCAGTCACAAGCCACCATCTCTGAAGCCTTGCTCAGATCCATGTTTTGTGAAAAACTTCCTCTGCCTACCCTTTCCTGGAAATGAGTTTCTCTTTTGATGCCTAATTTATCTCAATGCCTATGTTCTCTATAATCAACCACCTAGTAATTTTTAGACTTTTGTATATTGTTTCATTTAGTTTTCATCATTTGGGTCTAAATCATTTTTCCAAATCCAGGCTGTATGCTCCTAAAGAGTAAGGCCAATATCCTAAAAGTCTTTTACAGTCATGAAAGCAACTAAAATAATACCTTAAACATGAAAGTGTATAGATATTTGTTGATTAATGATGTTAATTGGGAGTGGTATTGGGAGTGGCAAATGCAAGTCATTAATTTAGTAGACATGTATTGAGTATTTACTGGGTGTTGCATTCAATTCTATATTCTGGGGATATAGCAGTAAACAAAGCAAAGTCCCCTGACTTCATGGAAGGAAGAAAGAAAATAATGAATAAATTAGAAATCATATATCAGCTGGTGGAAAGTGCCCCAAAAATTACCTGAGTAAAAAGGATAAGGAGTGATCAGAGGGTGTGCTATTTTATATAAAATAGCCTCACTGATAAGGGGTTTTTAGGCAGAGACCTAAAGGAGGTGTTGCTACCTGATGGGAGAAAATTCTAGGTAGAGAAAACAAGTACAAAGGCCTTGAAGCAGGAACATGCTTGGCAGACATAAAGGATGAGAAATGGCAAATGTCAGGTGAGTAAGAGGAATTTCATGAATGTGTTTGAGAAAATGAATAAATTATATAGAATCTTAAGAACCTCATCCTGCATTCTGAGGGAGATGGGGTACCTAAACAAAGAGTAAAACATGAAGCAGTTTGCATCATTCAGCATGAGCACAGGGTCTGTGGGCCGAGCACACTGCAACTGAGCTGCTCTGCTCAAATCCAGTGTCTAATACCAGCCCAGCATGCAAGCTTTTTATGTAAAATAAACATATCTCCAGGCACCTAGCCAGATGTATGACTAGATTAGCTAATTGACTTCTCAAACCATGCTCTGAGTCGAACATCCTATCCTTCTGTGGACTTCACAGCATTGAAGAAATTTGCCCCGCATCACATATCTGGTGGATAAGTGGTGAGTCAAACACAGCTAGATCTGATTCCAGAGTTCATTCCTTTAAATCCTGTCTGTGGCAGAAACCTCCAATATGCATTACATTTAGTACATACACTGGAATATAAATGGCAGGTATAAAATGACTCCATGCCCTCTGTATGTCTCCTTTTAGTAGAACTAGCATCTGAGAATCTGGATATAGATTGCTGGCAAGTAGTGTGACATAGATAAGTGACAAGTTAACTGCCATTAATATATAAAATATCATCAGCAGTTCTCTAGTGGGGGAAAAGAAAAGCTGTAAGGAGGGCTGAAAGGGGGAATCCTGTACTTAGCACTCCTCAGCAATCTGACTCCAGCATCATGTTAAGCAGCCTCTTCACTGGCCTCAGCAACACCCAAACTTGTCAATACCACACCTATCCCCAGGTACAAAGGTTCTTAACTCCCAGAGCAGATAGAAGCCACCTGCAGAACTTTGGCTCTCCCTTCCCCCTCAAAAAAGTGTCCAAGCCAGCACCCCTGCAAGTGCAGAATCAGCAAGTTGAATCAAGTGAGGATCAGCACTTTGATGCCACCCAAGGTTAAGAATCATTGTCCTAGGGACTCAAGTAGTCTGTGTTAGCACACCCAGAAAATTTGTCCAACTCTGACTAACTGAAAATCTTCCTTGGTAAATTTATTCAACCATTTTTCTTTTTAATTTTGAAGTTGTAAAATAATGTGTTGGTTGAATGAACTTCTAGACTCTTTGAATCTAGATACATATGAGGGTGAATAGAGATGATAAAAAGCAATAAAAGGAACTGCTCTCACTGCAAAGAGACCCACTGGCCAAGTAGACCCTTGAATCAGAAAGAATAAGTAGTCAATGGCAGGATGGCAAATGGATTTCAGTTTCAGCACCAATTCGTGTTGCCAGTTCCTCGTTGCAAGGAGCGCAGCACCATGAAAAGGACTGGAAGTTGCAGGGGAAAGAGTGATTGATTAGTGATGACTACCTAGGGTGGGCAGATGCAGGATGCCTCATCTGAGAGTTAAGTGGGAAAATGTCCTGTCAGAGAAAAGCATTCTACTTGATCCAAAATAAATGGAATTTCAAGAAACATCAAACCTTTTAATGAACTGGGGAAAATTCATCTATGCTCTACGTATTCATCAAAGTAGTCAGAATGAACTGTCAATAGAAACCCCAGTCTTTTATGATGTTTTGTGTTAACTTTCCTAATAATGCTAATATTGAAGAGGAAGGATACATTTAATTATCAGTTGGTTTATCAAGTATATCATTGTTAATTAGCCATGGTTTGGTGTAATCCTGCAGCTGTATCAAAGCCATCAACAATTAGCTAATTATCAAACTGTAGACCTGCTCACACTGCTCTTCTTAATGATTTGTTTTTTTTTTAACTGTGGGCTACTGTCTCCATGATGAGCTTTTGGTGTCTTTTGCTGATGTTTTTAAAGCCTGACGGTGTGACATCATTCGTTAGTTTTTGTCCTTTTCTCAAAGCTTATTTTTGGCTTGTTTTAAAATGTCCTTGATGTGCTACTTGTTGGACAGTTAAATAAACAAATCCCAACATTGACAAAATGTGATAAAAGAAGCCATCTACCAACAGCCTGACCTTTGTAAGTACTTAGGCAGACAGATACAAACCATTTTCAGATTATCTTTTTCACTCCATGCAATATAAATCTTAAACTATTTTTATTTTTGTTACTATTTATGCAGAACTATTTGTCATATGTAAGTTTTAAAATATGAGCTAGATTATGTGTCATTATTTTTCATCTCACGTAACTATTAAGTATATGCTTTTTTTTAATATTGCGATATTTTACATTATGTGTAACTACTATTTTTTCTACAGTACATATTAGGAAATCTTCACTATGGAAACATTCATCAATTCTGGAAAGACAATAAAGAAAAGCTTACATTATAAATATTATTCATGCAATATCTCCTAGCTATTAAATGACAGATAACAAACTGAGGGCTGAGAGCTACCTTAGAGATCATTTTCTCAAGTGATTTTCAAACCAATTTTAGTTTAGAATCCTTTCTACAAGATAAAGCACCCTAGAAGGCTTGTATATGAAATGATTAGATTTTGAGCAACCCTGGCTGAAACAGGAGTGGGGACTGTAAGCTTCTCAGCTGCTCTGCTTCTCCCACCCAACCCACTGAGATCTTCCCTAAATCATGGAAACCGAGGAAAGGGAGGCTTAATTGGATGCTACATTATGCCAGACTTGTTTGCTGAGCATTTCATCATTAAAGTATCAAGACTTTATTAAATTTCCCTTGGATACCCCTCCATAAGAAACCTCTAAAGCCAGAATTTTTAATATTTTCTATACCAACCATGACTAGAACGTGAGGTTCCACTATGAATGGGCTTTGAACATGTACTTCTTTTTTAATATAATTTATTTTAAACATTTTCATCCACAGTCATTTAAAGAGAACCATGTCATTAGAAAATAATGTCCACAGGGGTGATATACAAGGTAACAGGGATCTGTCATATTAGACTCAGCATCTGTTTTTCTCTCTTGTTTTGACTGTAAGACATTCAGAAACTCCTGATTCAGATAGGTAACTGCATGGAATAGTATTTTTTAATATTTTAATTGAGGGGGGATTTATATACAGTAGAAAGTACTGATATGTGTACACTTCAGTGATTTTCAATAAATGTGCAGATCCATGGAATTGACATCCCAGTCAAAACAGAGATATATTCTGCTTGGTTGACCTTGTCGTGAAGAATAAGTATTTTTCACAGTACACAAGTAAGCCAGTTCTCAGACAGAAAGTCTGTCCAAGTGGATTGCTTAGGGACTGGGGACCAGGCAGGCCCCAGGGTCCCAGAATCACAATCAGAACAGTAGCTCAGGGTGTGAAGGAAATAGTCCCACCTCCTATTCAACACAGCTGGGGAGTCCCACCCTGCCACCCTGCCACCCTGCCACGCTGCCACCCTGCACATAGAATCCCAAATGCCAAGTGGACAGTAGGAACCATGGTTGTCATAAAGCATGGTGGCATGTTTTATTTGGTGGGGCTGGTCTAGCCAGGAAGAAGGGGGCTGGAGTTCCATTCCCCCATGTGTACTCTCAGTGGGTCAATAGCGAGATTGTTATGAGAGGGTAACCCGAGCCGGGTAATGTGTGTAGGATCTGTGGCTTTATTGTGTCCCTGCTATGTTAATTAGTATTAGGAGCATGATGGATTGGCAACACGTGTGCGCTCTGAGTCTTAAACCAGCCCTGAGAGTTTAGCACTCCATTAGTTACACATCACAGAAACCCAGGGGATGTTTACTCAAAAAGAGGATCACTTACAAGAGGGAAACATGCTAATTCATTCCTGATACCGTCTGGGGAGAAGGACACCCTATCGGCCTATGAGTGGTATAGCCCCGTCATCCAAGACAGAGATGGAATTAGAGGCTGGCGGGAAACTACAGAAAGCCCCGGCCCCCTTGGCCTGGGAACCCTGAAATCTCAAATCCTCCGTTGTTCTAACACGAATCCCTCTGAGACACAAGTTCAGAGAAGCCTCTGTGTTGACATTTCAACTCATTGCCCTGTTCCAGAAGCAGGGAGCCCTCGACCCCATCTCTCCCACACCCTCCCTAGGTCACAGAGAAAGGAACCCCCACCTTGCCCTCCTTACCAATTTTTCCACCAGCTGCTGCCTCTCAGGTCTCAGCCAGCTATATCTACTCCACCCCAACCCAACAGGTTCCAAAGGTAACACAAGAGCCCACAAAGGATGTCTAAACCCTGCAATCCCTCTGCAGCAGGGGATTATCACCAACTTCATTTATTCACCCACTGACTCAGGGGATTTATGAGAAAATAGACTCTAAACTCCTTTCTCATTCTGAAATTCTGGGGTTTAAATGTTTCTGAAGCAATTTTGTAGACATGAAAAAATAGAGGCGTGGCTAAGATATGAATTAATCCATAAATGGAATTTGCTGTAACAGCTGCATAAATGGCGCATAATTATCTACCAGCACTATTTATTATATATACATGCGGGGGGGGGGGTGTTGATATTTAACAATTGGCCATGGGTGAAGGGGATGGCCTAATTTGCTGTACTGGCCAATTTCTGAGGTATAAACATTTCCACCATGGCCAATTTCAAGTTACCGATCTGACGTCACTGAAGACAAGAGTTGGGAAGATGTTCATAACTGGTTGCACAATTATAGGAACAGACTCCAACATGCTGTGATAAGCTGAAGAAATACATTTCAGTAAAAGTATTTTTTAATGTAAAAAATCTAAAGTAATAGTTTTTTTAAAATATTTCACCATCCCTGTTCCTCATCATCTATAAAATATATCTTTTCCTTTCTCTTCAGTTATTGTCCCCACATCTTATTATAGTGGTTAAGATCTCTTGGCTTAAGACAATATCTGTTACAAACTTTGACTCTGAGCTGAGAAACCGCTGGTCTATTCTTTTGTCACATTCCTTTTCTACAAAATTGAGACTTTAAAAGGTGGCCCTACATCTGACTGAAAAAATGAAGGCAAAGAGAAGGGGAGGTTGGATGGGGTGGGAAAAGGGAAGAAGGGAGCCCAGGGGAGCATGGTGGAGGATTATGGGGGCTTCGGTGGTGGGCATGGTATGACATTTGTAGAGGTTTGAACCTATAACCCTGGAAAAAAATATAACCATAAGAGTCAATTTTACCTCAATAAAATAATTGGAAATACAAAAAAATAGGCCCTACAGCATAGGGAGGTAGTGTAGATTAAATAACTACTTGGCATACTCTAAACACTGATGCTCAAATTTCAGCAGGCAACAGGATCAACTGGGTAGCTTTTCTTAAATATACAGGGCCGGGTCTTACCACCACCATTTCCAATTGAGTAGGTCTCAGCTGGGGTCTGAGAACTATGCTTCTGACAACTTTCCAGGTGGCCTCAGTTTGCATTTCTAACAGTTTCCCACATGATGATGCTATTTTTGGCCAAAGACCACACTTGGAGAACCAGTACTTTAAAGGTTTGCACATGAAATCTATTGTCTTGACTGTTATTATTGCTAATGCAGAGATAGAGCTGTTGCTTCTTTTAAGTAAAGACCATCAACCTCACCTGAGGGAGTAGGGTGGGTCTGCTCTAAGAGATGAAGGTGAGGCAGGGGGAAAGGCACGGACATCTAACAGGTAGGAATCAAAAAAGGATTGTTTCCAGGACACCAGCCAGAAAGAGAAATCCCTGAAGGGCACCTGTCCTTTTGTTCAGGCATTGAAGTTTGTGGGCTTGCTTATTTTTCAGCAGTTGTCAATATACGCCTTGACATGTGCTTGCCTTGATAGCACTAATATTTATCGATGGCAATAAGGGGCTGAGAGAGACCACTCTTAGCATCAGCCATAACTGAATCTGGAGAGAAGCTCAGAATGCATCTTCTGTGTCACTACCTCTTCATAATCTCCCATTTTCAGTTGTGCACTACATTTAAACAGTTCAAAATTGTGTAACTTCTTACATTCACCTCACACTACAATTATTCTAATTACATCTGCACTAAGTCCATGGCAGAGTCCAGAGGGAGAGGTGTACATAAATTAATTAACTTATTCTTAATGACTTTTTAGGTCCATTTTACTAAAGTTTCAAGTAATTAGTTTTTGCTAAAATACATCACATGGGACACAGCCTGGAACAGACCACAACAGGACAATGGAAGTGTTCTTCTTAGGATAACACACAGCAAAACAGGACTCACCTCTGAGAAACAGAAATATTTTGCCCCCTCATTCCCACGTGAACTGCCTAGACAGCAGTTCCCGGTGCTGGGAAACTGGGACACATGCACTATTTGGATATGTGACCATAGAACCATCCCTAACCTATACAATAGAGCCCTGGGAAGCTCAGGAGATACTGCAAACCCAGATGGGAAGCCCTGGGGAGGCAAGCCCTTCAGATCCTGTGGGGACCTTGTCTTTTGAAGCCTCTGTGTTCTGATTTTCAGTTGTACACAGAGGAGACCTGTGTACATTTCCATCTTATTTTTAAGGCTAATTTTCTTCCCTTTCATGTAATGCTGGTGCCAGTACAAACATTCCCACTGTACACAGCTCCCCCTATTTCAACTCTAAAAGCCAGCTATGCCCGGGCCAAGAAACACTGACTCCCTCCTTCCTTTTTTTCCACATTTTTCACTTAAAAAGGGGGTCCCTTCCTCCAAATTCTCTGCACTGTTATAGCCTCTCTTTCTCCCTGCCATACTTGTCCCCTCTGACATCCTCAGAGTCTCCACAAAGGTAGTTGCAGGCAGAAAAAACAATGGGAAACTTCTGCCTGTTCCCTCCTATATCCCATGGAACAAAGACATTGCAACCAAGTTCCAAGAGTGCACAGCCTTCATAATCATACAACTGAAAATTCACAAAGTAAATACAAAAAGATATAAAGTCAGCAATACAGCAGCAGAGAGTTTCCCCACTTCATGCTTTAGGTGCCTTTCCCCCTCCATCAGCAACACTCATGGTCTGTGGCTTATGAACAAAGTCAAAGGGACAGATCAACAAATCTGACTACCTGAACATTAATACAATAGCGGGGGGGGGGGAAGCAAAGGAGGGAGAAAGAAGGAGGGGGTAACAGACTAGGAAAAATATTTGTAGCAAATAGAATAAAAGGTTAATAATTAGGTAAAAGTTTTATACAGAAACTAAGAATAAACAATTCAAAAAATAATAAACACAAATGGCAATCGAATACAAAAAATAATAATCTTTCAAGAACTCAAACATATACAATATTAAAATACCAGGATACTATTACTCCCCTAAAAAAGTAGAAAAAATAAGTTTATGTTAACACACAAAGCCATGAATGTAGCATGAAATTGGCACTCATTGCTGGCAGCACTAGATATAGGCATGATCTTTGGACAAAGAAGGTTAGCAATACATATCAAATGCCATAGAAGTACATCCTTTGACCTAGAAGTTCCACTTTAAAAGAGGAAATAGTCCGAAACACTATGCACACAAATGGAAGCAACCTAAAAACCCAATCATAATGAAGAACTAATTAAACTATGGTACATTCATACATTTATCTTTTCAACACTTGTTAATCACCTCCATGTGCTAGTCACTCCTTCCCCAGCATCAAATTCTAAAGATAATCAGTAACAGATAAATGAGACAGTATACATTCAGATGTTTTCCTTTCAGAAGAAAAGTCACCTTTAGGAGACCCTAGAATGTATATCACTTCCAAATCACTGGGGAATAAAATGCCCAATGTCATCGAACAGACAAGAGATAACAAGTGTTGATAAGAATATGGAGAAAAGGGAACATTGCGCACTCTTAGCAGAATACAGGTTGGTAGAGCCAGTATAGACAACAGTATGGAAGGTTCCCAAAAAATTAATAGGACAACCAAATGATGCAGTAATCCCACTTCTGGGTATATAGCCAAGAGAAGTAAAAATAGGATCTAAAAGAGATTGCTGGATTCCCCATTTGATTGCAGCATTTTGCACAATAGCCAAGATATGGAACACACACACGAATATTATTCAGCCATGAGAAAGAGGGAAACTGCCATTTGTAACACCATGGATGGACATAGAGGGCATTGTGCTATGTGAAATCAACCAGAGACAGACAAACACTGCACAACCTCACTGAAATATGGAATCAAAACTAGCTGAACTCACAGAAACAGGAACAAGAATGGTGGTACCTGAGGTTGGGCTGTGGAGGAGGTGAGGAGATTCTGGTCAAAGGGCACAAATTTCCTGTTATAAGAGAAAAAAGTTCTGGGCAACTAATTCATAACATAGTGACTATAGTAATAATACTGTAGTATAGACTTGAAAGATGCTAAAAGAGTAGATCTTCAATGTTCTCACCAGTACAGATATGGTACTTAATGTGACCTGATGGAGGTTTTAGCTAAGCCCATGATGCTAACGATTTTGCAATACATAAGTGTATCAACTCAACACATTTTACACCTTAAACTTACACAAATCTGTATGCCAATATATCTCAATAAAGCTGGAAAAAGATAAACACAATTTTGAAATTTTTAGATCAAATGCCCAGTGGAGGGGGAGTAAGAGAGGTGAGAACAGAGGTGGTAGGAAGAGCACAACGGATTATGGTGAAGAACAAGTAACGGGAGAGATATGGTGACCACACCTGCGTGAAGAAGTCCTATACTGTCAAAATACTAAACAGGATGTAAAACAAAGTGCTTCATTAAAAATAAAGTTAAAATGTCCAGTGCAAATATCAAGGATATTGATGGCAATTATTCTTCACACCCATCTAACTACAGAAAGCAACTGGACATGAGTCTTAGGAAAATCAAGGGGATAATTATGCCACAGCCTGCAAGTACCCCAGAATTCACAGTCCACTTCTTTTAAGGACTTGAATGTGAGTGGGTATAAGCCTCTGGGTCTACCAACCACTTACTTTCAAAGATTCCTGTGAATGTTCACACAATGCCTTGCTCCTGGGAGCAGTGGGGGTACAGGGGCAGCAGGAGATGAAACAGCTTCACTGCCCACAGTTTCACTGAGGAAAGGGGCACCTTTTCTCAAATTGTAGTCCCTTAACCCTGACCAGGTGCTACTCTGCACTCCTGATTCTGGAGGCCCCACTGACTGCTCCACTGCCCTAGAAGAGACTGTGAGCCTAGTGGGCCGAGCCTGAGGTGAGGGAAGCTGAATTTCCATGAGCCCAATGGTTCTCCAAGGAAATGAAGAGAGTCAATGGCCTGAAGTGGGCTCTCCATAAATGGGATAGGGGCATTCATGTATGTTGCTGGCAGAGAGGACCCGCCCAGGGCTGCCATCACACACCTGCCCCAGGCTAAGAACCTGCTTGTAAGATGTCTCCCTCCTAAAGAAAGCCATTTTTCCATCTCTGACTGAAACCTATATTGTTGTTGTTGTTGTTGTTGTTGTTTCAATAGGGGACAACCCTTCATTTCACAATTAAAATTGAGGCTTAAAAATTGATTCCCCCAGCACTAATAATGATAAAGTAATACATATTATACTTGCTATGTGCCAGTTAGCATTATATGTATCTTATAATAATTCATTAAATTATCAGAAGAAACCTGAGTTTTCTGGGTCTTTTTAGAGACTAGAACTTGCTTTGTTGCCTGGGGTAGTCCCAAACCCATGGACTCAAGTGACCCCTAGCCTCAGACTCCCAGGTAGCTGGGGTTACAGGCCCATGCCACCACACCCGGCTGAAACCTGAATTTTCAATCTCACTTTACTCATAAGGACAGAGCAGTGATAGAAAATAATTTGCCAAGTCCACACAGGTGGGGTACATGTTGACCCAACAATTCTACTGCCAGGAATAAATTAACCCACAAGAATGAAAATCTCTATAGACAAATACATTCATGGTGGCACTGCTTAAGAGAGAAAACAGTTGAAAGCAACTGAAAAAGAGCAACAAGCAGAGTAACTAAGCGAATGTATTTGTACTAAGGGATTTGGACCAGGCAGGCTGGCCCTGCTTCTCTGGTCATTCATCCTCCTTAGACACTCATTATCACCATGTACAGTGTGGGCAGAGGATGAAACACAGAGCCCTTCCTGAATGCAATTTAGAGATGAGGAAGAAAAAAGTACATGTAAGATGGGGATATGGGGCAGTGGTTGGAATCAAAGCTCAAACAACATACTTACTGATCTCAAGGTTTTACTTATACTGGGTCTGAGTGCCCTGCTGCTTCCTAAAATCAGACTCCTTACCACTCCCTCCACCTCCACTGCAACATCAAAATTGTGCAGGTACTAATCCAATCACCTGTTTTTAAAGGGTGTATATAGTTGTGCTTTCATTCTCCTCCAAAGTCTTAGAATCACTAAGTTAATCTAAGCCTAAACCACACTTCTCTGTACCACTTAGGATTGGGAAAAGTTGGCAAAGAATAAATTAACTGTTTTTGGTGTGGGCACTGACCACAAGTCTCAAACCAAACTGACCTAGAGCCTTGCAGATTCCCATAACTGCAGGCTCCAGAGTGGGGTCCCCTATAGGTAGGTCTTCTCATTTTTAACCCCCCTCGGTTATACTGGGGCAGTCTAGGCACCGGGCATAGATGGAACTGACTTGCCATCTGCAGTGGCTCATGAACAGAGATAGAGAGACAGGGAGAGAGAGAGAGAGAGAGAGAGAGAGAGAGAGAGAGATCCCCACACACCCCTTTCCTGTCCTCTGCTCACCCACCACGAGCTTGTGCATGAACCTGCATCCACTCTCACAGGCCCCTTCCTGGTCCAGTTGTTCTCTGCCAGCTCCATGATTCTCACTACCAAAAAGCATACCCTGCCCTGAGACTCAGCTGAGAGGTGTCTAGGGACACAGCTAAGGCCTTCATGAACATCTGCTCCCATCAAGATTTAAACTTTCAGAAAGAAATTTCCTCATTTCATCTTTAATATCCTAGGATATGGACAAAACTACTTGGCAGAAAAATCAGGGCTATCTGAGATTAAGTAGTGTGGATTCATAGCATTTCCATGTTAACATTCATGTGCCAACTCTGAGTCATCTCAGCATCAGGATGTGCAGACAGTTGAGACTTTCCTACGGCACAAACTAGAATCTGACACACTGCCAGGCTGGCATGGAAGTCCCTTCATTCCAAAGAGTGACCCAGGTAAGCAGCCGGTGAATCTCAGTTCAGCTATATATGACTCTTGTCTCAGACTCTAGAATGTATTTTGTGGAAGAGAGAAGGCTGTTTATAGATACAGGATGTCACAAGGGCCGTGAAGTATCTTTGCAGAATGTCAACCATTCTCTCTGTCTCTCTGTCTCCTCTGTCTCCTCTCTCTCTCTCTCTCTCTCTCTCTCTCTCTCTTTCTGGATCAGTCTGTGAGTGGAAAGGTTGATGGCATTAAGACCCCACCCCAACCAGAAATTCTGTTCTAACATAGGAATTAGAAAAATAATGGGCCTCATCCATTCCCCTGGGAACCTGTGAGATCAGAGGGAGAAGGGGTTGGTGTGGGGGGAGGAGACAGAAAAAGAAAATACAAAGTACCAACAAAAACTAACTCCCATCTGAAGGAAGGGAAGGGGGTGGAGGTTTCTGATCTATCTCTAGGCACAGCTTTGGTGTCAACATGACTCAATGTCTCAGATACAGCACCATGAGTGACATAACCTCTTGCACCTCAGTTTCCTTCTCTGAAATGGGTTAATATAAGAACCTTCACTTGTGTTGGTTGTTAGAATTCCATGAAATGATTTCACATTGGACCTGGCAACTTGATTAATATTAGATAGTACTTTGATTATTTTGCTTTTGGAGGATGATGGCACTTAGGAGTTTCCTGAATTCCTAAACTTCCACTTTCTCTTTCATTTGCTTTGGTTTTGAGATCAATTTTTACTGTCTGGCAAGTGTCTCCTGGGTCATCCCACTCATTGGAAACAGAGTGGCTATCCACTAAGCCCACAGACAGGATCTGCCTTGGGTGTCAGGGATGCCTTCACTCATTGCTGGAAGACAGTCACAGAGGCTGGGACAGCCCATTTGGTCATACAGCTCACTAATAAAAGCCCGGATGCTGCAGAAAGAGACAACTTTTCAGAAATGTGATAGACCCCTTCCTGCGAGGGACAAAACATCTGTTCGTTGCATCTTGCAGATTTGGGAATGTTGAGTCTGAGAACTGCTTTCACTGACAGCATTAGATGGACTGCTGTTTCTATGTTCACACAGGGTGTCTTTTCAACTCCAAATGTAAACATGTGACTCCAAGAACGGGATAAAAAGTAGGTTGCAGGAGCAAGCAATTATATGGTAATTTTTTAAGGAAACCCCTGGTTTGAGACTATATGAGAGTAAGTGAATGCTTGATCAACACTCCATATAACTTAGAAGGAGCAAATTTTGTTTTGTTTTTTTTTTTCAAAATGAGCTTGAATAAAGTAATCAATACATATATTTGACAAAGAACTTAGAATATTTTTTAAATATGCAATTTGATAAGAAAAAGGAAAATAACTCAATTCAAAGAAAAATGGGTATAGGATTTTAAAACAGTTTTGGCAGAAATGATACACAAGTTGGTAGTAAATAGATGAAAAGATGTTTAACAAGAACTTTAATCATGAGAGCCCAAGCTAGAAATACAACAAACGTCCATCACCAGCTAAATGAATAAATAGTGTTATGGCTATATCCCTGCCATGGAAGACTACTCACCAATTAAAAAAACCAAACCTGAAGAAACATGCTGAGCAAACTGAGTCAGATCCAAAAGACTACTGATATATATATATATATATATATATATTTATACTGTATATATATATTTACATTGTTATATACTATATATATACTATATATAACACTATACTGTTATATATATATATACTGTTAAATCAACTTATATATTTGTTGTAAATCAATGTCACCTCAATTTAAAAAAAATAGTCTAATAGGTTTTCCTATCATGCAACATGTCATGATAATAATAGAGGAAGCTTAGAAGCCACCTGTCCTACGCTCCAGCCCATTCTGGATACCTAAGGAATTTAATCCTCTCAGGAACACCAGAGATACATGCTGTACTGTCTTCACCATGGACACTGAGGCAGAGGTTGCCTCAGGTGGTCAGTGGCAGAAGTGGGATGTAGACATAAAGTGTGAATCTGGGAATCACCTTCCTTAACCACATTGCAATGCAGCCTCTTGGAGCAGATACTTTGGTCCATCCCAATTATTGAAAATTCCCAGAAGTAAAGAGACCTTATAGGAATGGGGACAACACTCAGAATAGCTCTAGATGGCAGAGAGCAGCACCTCCCAACAGAGGGAAAAAAGGGGAAAACTTTTCTGCTGAAAGGGTCCCCTGCCGAAAAGGGAACTGGCAACTCTGCACACAGACCATTTCTTCTGAAGACAGGAGATTGGATCAAAACACATCTGAAAGTCTTCCCCATCCTTGCTGCCTCAGTTGGAGCATGTAAGAAGTTGTGTGTGTGTGTGTGTGTGTGTGTGTGTGTGTGTGCATGCGCACGTGCTCTGGGCAGAGACTACATACTTGTATCAACATGCTGTGTCCCAAACCAGTTAATCCAAGAGGCATACAACACTTGAAACATTCGGTTAGAAAGGAATGGGGTCACCAAGTTCCCAGGATGAGGAAAGGTGCCCGTTCACAACAGATGGAACTTGGCAGCTCCTTCATGAGCAGAGGGGACTAAGGAAGACTAGAAAACAAACTCAATGCCCACCTCAGCAGGAGCATGCAAAAATCTCTCTGGCTAATCCCTGAGGGCCGGGGTAGAGGGAGGTTACCCAACATGTCAGGCAACATCTCTGATATTCAAGTCACCTGACCATGACAAGCTCCTAAACAAGCCCCTTCCCAAAGCAAACAATTTATACCTAGGAGCACCTTTGGGAATGCCATTTCCCCAAGGTCTTAAGACATGACCACCTATCACCTTTAACAGCCTCTTTCCATCAAGCTGAGGTGAACCACTTTTTTGTGTTCTTGGGGGAATACTTTGAACATTCTTTCTTATGTTAGCCCTGATTTCTCACTAGACTGAAAGCTCCATGAAGACTGGGACTGTGTTTAATGTATTTACCCTAGTATCTACTAGCCATGACCCATGAAACATCGGTGATGGATGGGAGCGAGAGAGGGAGAAGATGGACGAATCCTTATTTCTTCAAACACTATTGGTAGTAACCACAAATAAGACTAAGAAGTAAATTTCCCCTGCCTGCTAGGCTAAGCCCCACCCCCCACCACCATCACACCACCCCAGGCTTTCTGCTTTCTGGGGCCTCAAGGCCCCAGAACCCACTGATGACTCTGTCCCTACCCCCTCATCTGCCATCCCAATCTTGACTAGTAGATAACTCCTTGGATTGTCATCAATGAATAATATTTTCCAGGTGCTGAACATTGGACAAATACATTTGTCTTACTAGAAAGCTCAAGAGGTGTATTTTTGTTTTAGTTTTTTTTCCAATGGGAAACTGTAAAACTCCAAATGGATTTGCTTCTGCTTGGCCCATCCTCTTCACCGTCCTTATCCTGGCTTGAGTAACAAGGTCCAGATGAACTGTAACGTGAGTTCATTTCTCTCTGGGCCCGGATTTCCTATGAGAAAGGAAGGTGAATGACATTTCAAAAGAGATTTCTGAGATTTATGTTTTTGTATCCGTGGAGGTCTTTCAAGAACCCGGCATTTTCTCATAACCTGGAGAAGGGAAGCTCCCTTTGTCTGCCTTTGAACCTATTTATTAGCTGGACAATTTTAGGTGACATGAAAAAAGAAATAATCTTTAACTAGAAATAGAGAGGAGTTGGGGAAAGGAATAAATCATTTCTACATTTTCAGCTGTAAGAAATAGTTTCATTTTTTTAATTATATATCTGAATAGATATCAATATATATATATAACAGACAAGCATATATATATGCATCCTTTTAGGACAATAAAATAACCCTAGTTTTCCCATACTGTGTTATGGAGAACACACACATTCTAGTTTTATCCAATACAACCAAAGTAACCTCTGAATTGAAAGCAATATGAATTCTAACATAAATCACCATCACAACACAGCCTGCTTCGTCTCTGAGATGCACGCAGGCTTTGGGCTCGGTGAAATATGTGAAGTTAACAGAAAGCCCTGTCCCCGCATTTGAAAGTTTACTGCCCTTGGGGAGACTCTCAAGATGTGCATGTAAAATCTAATCCTATCATTTCCCCCCCTGAAATCCTTAGAATGATTGCCCACTGTCCTCAGGATAGAAAGTCAAAATATTCAGTTCCTCCCTGCTAAGCCATTTAGTCTCATTTCATTGATTTCTGCATGTCCACCCAAGCACACCGACTTCTTCAATTCCTCAGATGCACCAAGTTCATCCTGACCACAGGCTCTTAGCACCTGCTATTTTCCCTTCTAGAACCTTCCTCCCCATTTCACTATGCTCCTTCAATCGGAGGATATTATCAGAGTCCTCCAGAGAAACAGAAGCAATAGGTTACATAGGGGTATATATACGAGGCAATTTTATTATAGGAATTGGTTCACATAGTTATGGAGGCTGGAAAGTTCCATGATCCTCCATCTGCAAGATGGAGAAACAGGAAAGTCAGTGGTGTAATTCATTCTGAATCTGAAGGCCTGAAAATAGGGGGCTGATGGCATGTGCCGGGGTAGAAGCTGGGGGTCTCAGCTCAAGTAGAGACAAATGGTCTTTGTTGTTTTGCTTGGTTTTTGTTTTTTGGGTTCTGGGTCTTCAGGTGTTTATTTCAGATATAATAATGGACACTTATTATATATCAATTACTGCTAACACAATCACTATACACAGTGAAAGCTAAATAAATTAAAGGCATTTACACTCACCAATATCGTCTCTGTTAATGATACTAGAGGTGAAATTTAAAATTTCTCTGCTGAATTCAGCCACCTCCTGTTCCCCATTATTAGGACTGAGGATTTGGCAAAGCATCTCTTTTGCCTTTTTGTTCTATTCAGGATCAATGGATTGGACAATGCCCACCCCACACTGGGGAGAGCAAATTTCTTTACTCAGTTCACCAATTCAAATATTAGTCTCTTCTGAAAACACCCTTACAGGCACACACTGAAGGATGTTTTATCAACTATCTGGTCACCCCTCATAATTAAGCTGGCACATAAAATTAACCATCACCCATCCCCTAGTTACCAGGCACTGTTATCATCTTACTGCACTGTTTAATTTTTTTTTCTTCAAAATAGTTATGTTTGTATTTGTATTTATCTTATTTCCAGATTCAGATCTACTTCTGGATTTCAGAAATGGCAGCTGAAGTCTTGCTCCCTGCTATCTCAAGTTCCTAACACCATGCCTAGCATGTAGTAGGTACACAGGACTATTTTTTGATTGAACCTATAGTGGGATGAGTATGAGACTTCACCAACTGTTTAGCACAAGGGCAAGTGCTGGATACAGAATCATCCAGGGAAAAACATAATTCAGTCACAACTTCTCTCAATTTCCTACACATGATTTTTCTCAATGTCTTATTATTTTCCCTCCTGTCTTCTTGGAAGTGCAGCAAGGAATACAGGCTGTCCAGTCATTCAGTGCAGCATTTTGTCACAGCACTGAACCTTCAAACCCCTGAGCCCCTGGCCCAGAAAGTCTTCCCTCTGGTGGTTAAACTTTCCCTCCCATCTCTGCGGCTTTCTGCTTTTTTAAGGCTGGGAGAGTTTACCAGAAAAGTGGGAAAGGTCCTTCCTAGCCAATAAGAGTTTTTGTTGGGGAGGGTGGGGGGGTAAACCCCTAGGATTGCAAAGATGTGAAATTTATATATAAATAAATTTTTAATAATAATAATAATAATAAAGAGTTTTTGCAAATATTTCAGAGGAAAAGTAATGTACAAATGTAAGTGATGGTTGATATGAGACCAGGAGAGAAATTTCAGGAACATAGTTCTTCTTACTCATCAGATATCTCTGTACACTTCATGGAGAATGTCCAGCTTAAGACATCACTGGCAAAAATCCAGAGAAGTTCAGAAAACCCTTCCTTCATGCTTAACTGCAGAGACTACAAACCCCTATTTTCTAGAAAAAAACAAATGGAAGTGGCAATCTCAGAGTAACACGGGAAGTTCTAAAGGGTATTAAAAACAGGCCACCTGGCAGGTGGCATTGGCACCTGCACCCAGGAAACCTCAGGCCGTGGCCTGCATTCACAATGCTCTCTCTGGGAAAAAGAAAGAAAGTCATGTTACTTAACAACCATTGTGGGAAGAGTTGGTATCCCATGTGAACACGCAGAGAAGATGGGCTTGGAGGGCAAAAAGATGGTGATGTTGCTCCTAGGGCTGAGGCATCTCTGATTGTCAGGCCCTGGATTTTCTTCTGCCATATGAAATAGGGGACCTATGGGGTGGTTCCCCATTGCATGCAGTAGCCTGACCACAACCCCTCACCCAGTCTTCCATGTAATTACATTATTCCACCCGACAGTCTCATAGTCCTGTACTTAGTGGTAAAGACAGCAAGACCAAATTGAATGACAAATCTCCCATCTATTCCAGGCTCTGGAGAAGAAATGGGTACAAGACACTTTCACCCTGAGGAACATGTCCCAGCAACCAGTAGTCCATGGGTAAGCCTGGGAACATGTAGGACTGAAGTCCCTGGGGTCCTTGAGGAGAATGTGATAAAGGGAATATTTCAAAGTAATGGAATTCACAAAGGTAGGTCACCCAGACACATCTGGCTGCAAATGACGGAAGGCAGGCCCTTCCAGATACCACACACAAAAATTAACCAGAAATAAATCCAAGACCTAAGTGTAGAGCTAAATGTAACAGGTAAAACTATAAACCTTAGAATGAAACATAGGGTTGAATCTTTGTGACCTTGCACCAGGCAAAGTTTTCTTAGACACAACACCAAAAGCAGGGCAATAAAATAAAATTGGGCTTGATAAAAACTTAAAACTCTGCTGTAGAAAATACCAGAAGAAAGTGCAAAGACAACGCATGGACTGAGAGGAGATATCTGTAAGCTATATATCTGATATAAAGCTGGTGTCTATACTATATAAAGAAGTCTTACAACTCAATACTTTTTAAAAACACAACTTTCAATTTGGTAAAGGATGTGAAGAGACATTGCTCTAAAGAAAATACACATAATGAACAATAAGAACATAAAAAGATACTCAATATCACTAGCCATTAAATAATTAAATAAAATTCAAATGAGATCCCACTTACCTACTATCAAGATGGCTATAATTTGAAAGACACAGTAACATCAGAAAGGAGGCAGAGGTTTCTGGAACTAAGATCCCATAAAGAACAGGAGATGGAAGAGGTAAGCTGAGGTCTGTTCTACCTTCCCCTCAGAAGGTTCTAACATGTAATTGGGGACCAGGAGTTTGGGAAGTTAAGCACAGTTTTTGGAGCTGGTGATAACAAAATTGTATTTAGGTAGAATGAGAGGCCCAGTGAAACACCCTGATTTCTCTTAGGTTCTCTGAAAACATTTATTTTAGGAGTAAAGATAATGGAACTAAGCCAGCTCTCAGACAGACAGAAACTGACTTCCAATTAGCTCAAGTTCATAGTGATAAAACAGTCATCCCCTCACCCCCTGTCAACACCTGCAAGAGTCAGATAATATGACTACAGAAATTTTTAAAAAGAAAAATAGAAGCACATAAGCTATTTGAATTAACAAGTGATTTAGCAAGGTCATTAGATAAAAGGCCAAGGTATAAAATACAATGTAAGAAAATAATATCAGTAAAAAAATATTTTAAAATAAGAAAATATTTTAAATAAAAATTTTGGGCCAGGCACAGTGGCATGTGCTTGTAAGTGGCAGCCTAGGAAGCTGCAGTCAGGGCCAGGGATTGCGGTTCGAGTGCCACCGGGGGCATGTAGTGAGACCTAGTTCCAAAAAAATATAGCTGAGCGTGGTGGTGTGCGCCTGTAATCCCAGCTAACTGGGAAGCTGAGGCTGAGGATTGCTTGAGTCTGTGGTACCCCAGGCAATGTAAACCTGCAGTTCCAAGGGCAAAAATAGCAAGACCTAGTCTCAAAAAAATAAAATAAAATAAAATAAATGCAAAATTTTTAAATGTGCTACTTGCAATGGTATTAAAAAATCAAACATCTGGAACAAATTCAACTAAAGATATTCAAGCTCTGTATGCAGAAACTATAAAACATGTTGAGCCTAATTAAAGATTTAAATGGATGGAAACATCTTGAACTGGAAGATTCAATATTATAAAGATATTGATTCTACATGTATTGACCTGCAGACTCAATTTATTCCCAATTAAAACCCCAAGGGCTTTGTTCCCCCTTAAAGAAATTGACAGCCTAATTCTAAAATTTATACAGAAGTACAGATGACCAAGAAGAACCAATAAAAACTTAAAAAACAAGAGGACTTAGACGGCAAGACAACAACACTTGTTATAAGGGTATAGTCATTATGTAATGAAGACAAAGAAAAAGGGCAGAGGAATCTACAGACTGACCAACAGACCTAAAAGCCCAGAAACAATCCTTTATATCATCACTTGGTTGACGCTGGAACTGCAAAGCATCATGGGAGATAATCTTATCAGTAATAGATGGTGGCTCAAATGGAAACCTCTTTGGAAGGGAAAATGAATCCTCTATCTTTCCTCACTATATACACAAACATCAATTGACCCAGATTACAAATCTAAATGTAAAGTTAATGTAAAACAACAAAGATAAAAACTGTTATTAAGACATTCAGTAATAGATTTAACTTCACAATATATAGAAGCTTCTAGACATCATTAAGATAAAGACATAAACCAATTTTAAATGAGATCAGTGTGGCTGGACATCAAAGAGACTACTCAAATGATAAATAAAAGTCGAAACGTTGTTGAGAGAGTAAATCTTGAAAACTTTCATGAGAAAAAAAAAATGTGCAGCTGTGTATGGCGATAGGTATTAACCAGACCTACCATCGTGACCATTTCATAGCACGTACATACATCACATCAGGCCACTGCACACCTGAAACCGTTATAATGCTTTATGTCAACCAGAGCTCAATAAAGCATGTGGACGTGCTCAACATCATGTGTTGTCAGGGAAATGCACAGAAAATTACAGCGATGATCACTGAGCATCCACCAGATGACTAAGGTCAACAAGACTGACAACACCAAGTGCTGGCAAGCATCTGGTCCTCTGCAACATTCTTGTGCTGCTAGGGAAGCATAGTGGCTACTTTTCCCTTTGGATAGCTATTTGGTGGAACCAATGAAACGAGCACTGTATATAGTCCCCCCAGCCTGCCAAGCAACTCTTCTTCCATACATATATGTACAGATAATGCATGCACAGGCTCACCAAAAGACATGGGTAAGAATATTCACACTGTTCATAGCAGTCAAAATCCAGAAATAGCTCAAATGTCCATTGTCAGTAGAGCAGATACCCTGTGATTTATCCCATATGATCTAACACCACACGAAAATGAGAATCAGCTCGAATCATGAGCAATAAGAATGGATGGCATGGAGGCCATGTTATGCAGATGAAGCTCAGTCACAAAAGAATGCAAATCCGGATGGCTCAATTATTATAAGGCTAAAAAAGGGCAAAACAAATCTAGTGTGTGGGTGACCTTTGTTGGGGTGTTAGTGGTCAGAAAGACAAGCAAGAGGTGCTTCTGAAGTACTGGGGATGGGTTAAGTCTTGATTTGGGTACTGACAGCATGCTTGCATTCATCATGAAAATTCATTTTGCTACCCAGTGATTTGCACTCTTTTCTGTGTGATATACTCAACATCTGCTTTTAAGTTGCTGCTGCTATTCTGAATGTTGCTGGTCCAGATTCTGTTTGTATTTACTTTCTGTCAGAAGTATGAAAACATGAAGATAATATCTGGTTAGTACATATTCAAATTATATAATAAAAAAATAAGAAATTAAATTAGGGGAATTAATAACAGTTGGACCATTTTTAACACCTTGGTTGAATTTTCAACACTGATAAATGGCACCAGGTAAAAATCTCAAGAAATTAAACACCTTAAACTTCCATTCACCTCTCAACCAGCAAAACCTTCTGTTTTTTCAAGTTACTTTTATTTCACTTTGTCATCTCCTAACTTTACATAGTATTCAGTAATCACAAGGCCGGGGTTGTTTGACTCTTAGTTCTGGTTTGTATTATTCACTTCTCACCACCAATCTCTTCTTTCACTCCAACGTCTTCATTCTGGAATTTATGAAAGGATGGGGGCCATATTCAACACATGAAATAAAAAGACAAACCTGGAGCTCTTTTATCAGGTTGTCTGTCACTCCTCGGAGCCTGGAGGGAGGTAGAGACTGGGGCAAGTGCATCAATGACATCATCAGATGAGATTGTTCTCCACTGGTCCACACTCTGGGACATGTGTGTGGCCTTTGGAATGACTCCCCATGGTTAGCTTACATTCAGAAGGGAGAGACTGACTGTCATTGGTGGACTTTTAGCAACAAATCCATTGTGCAGTGTTGAACCCTGAGTTGACAAAATTTATTAAGTTCAGTGATGTATCTTAAGTCTCTTTTAAGGCAGTGATTCCATTCTCTCGCCATTTTATCTTCTCATTTTTTAGTTCATTTTTCCTTATATGTGCTTTCCTCCTAACCTGGGTTGTTCATTTCTCTTTTCAGGCTCTGTCTCACTCATTCCTTTTCTTTTCTGTAACATTTTATACATTTGCCATGTCATTCCTTTTCATCTTTTTCATACTTAACATAGGCAATTTCATCCAGATAGTCTACAACAAACAAACTTGCATCCCATGAAACAAATATGTTTGGTTTGATCCATATGGTAGCATCTATGAAACACAATTTTGTTATCAATACCCATCAACATTTAAACTTGAGAGGTTCCACACAAACTTCCAGAATTACACTGTCTTGTGAAAATAAAATCAGAAGACATGCCAGCACTGGGCTCACTGAGCTAACAACACTCGGCTACATTTTTTCCATGGGCAGTTCCTAAACTTCAGTGAGTACCAAGATCATCAGGGAAGGCTTGTTAGAACAGATTTTGTTAGGCGCCAACCTCACCCCCAATTCCTAACAGTCTGCATTTCTAACAAGTTATAATGCTGCTGCTGCTGCTGCTGACCTGGGGACCAGGCTTTAGGAGCCCCTACTTGAGATGAAGCATGTACTCTCTAGTTTACCATGAGCCTCTATTGTCTCATCTCTAAGCAGCCTCACTTATTTGCAACTTCTGCCCTGTTCCTGCAAGCAATTGTGCCTGTAACACCTGTGATCTTTTTGATCTGAATCTTCTTTTATAATCTGAGACTAGGTGACTCACAGTACCCCACTGCTGTTCAAAGTCTGCATTGTGTGTATTACTTACTTTCCTAAGGGCATAATGAGCTTTGTTGAGGCTATGTAGGTTCTTGCTGAAAGTTCTGGGTTCCCCTGTCAAAGGAGCTTTATACCCATTCTGTACAGGGAGACAAACCCCATTCCAATGAGAAGACCCCCTGAGGGACATTTAGCCAGATTCTCCAGTTTTCTTGCCTCTGCTGAAGTCTCAAAAACTCACAACACCATAGACTTCTTTGGGCTGCTGTCGTACTCTCTAGGCTAATATATATACATATATATATATATATACTGGATAATAAAGCAAATTCCCTGGACTTTGAAAACAAACGTCTTTCTTCAAAACTTCTTCTGGAGCGCAGATGGGGGTAGGTAGATATCTCTCGCTGCTCTACCCCAGAACCTTCTGTTTGTCTTCTTATCCACCCCATTGTAAAGTTTCCAGCAAGAATTCATGCCTCTCATTAGTTTGTCTGCTACTGGAGCATTTTTGCTAGTGTTGTTACTTTCTCCATTCCTGTTGTGAGGTCTCGAAGGAAAAAGAGTTTCAGGCCCAGCTTCTCTCAAGCTTCACTCATGGTGAAGGACCACTTGGTTCCACCTCAAGGGGTCAACTTCTTTGTCAGTGTGTGTCCCACCCCCACAGACTCAGTCCCAGGTAAGGCCTGGATCTTCAAAAGCTTCCTGTGTTTCTCTAATGGGCAAGAAAACAAAACCATCGCCAAAGCTCAGTCCTTTCCAAATCTCACTGTTCACAGCAACCATGGTAGATCTGGCTAAAATCCAGGTCCTGTATCAGAAGGGTTAAGGTGTGACTCAAGAGTCTGCATTTATAAGCTGCTACTGCTGCTGGTAGTGGTGGTCCTTAGACCACACCTTGTAGCAAGGTTCTGGAAAGAACCTACCTGCCTTCTTCCTGTATATTCTCCCACCCCTCATACCCTTAGCCCTACACTATGGCTTCACACCATTCACTCAGTATAGCCAGTGCAAACAGAACTCAATACTGAAGGTAGACTTTTTTTTTAAGCCCTTTTTGGAAAGGGTTTGGAGTTCTTTTTTTTTTTTTTTTTTTTTTTTTTTTTTTTTTTTTTTTTTTTTTTTTTTTTTTTTTTTTTTTTTTTTTTTTTTTTTTTTTTTTTTTTTTTTTGTTTTTTTTGTTTGTTTGTTTTGAGACTATGTCTCGCTATTTTTGCCCGTGGAACCGCAGGCTCTTGTTGCCCGGGGTACCCCAGACTCAAGCCATCCCCAGCCTCAGCTTCCCAGGTAGCTGGGATGACAGGCGCGCACCACCACGCCCAGCTATTTTTTCTTTTTTGGAACTAGGTCTCGCTACGGGCCCCAGGCGAGACTCGAACCGCGATCCCTAACCCCTGCCACTTCATAGGCTGAAGCTTACAAGCACGAGCCACCGTGCCCGGCCTAAGGGTTTGGAGTTCTAATTACAGAGACTGGAAAGTCTCAAATGCTTAGGTTTCAAGGACATGCAAAACATAGAAGCCTGCCCTTAAATCCTACGTCAGTATAGACTTGAATTGCTCTTACCCAGTTTTGCCCAAAAATAACCATCAAACTGTTTTTAGCTGACATTTGCCATCGCTTCTCACAAGTGTAACTCAGACCACACAGCAGAACAGCCTGCTCCGTGTGGCGCCAGCACATCATGAGAGGCACAGCTGTAAGGTAGAGCCAGAGGAAAGCAGTGAGTCACTGTTGCAGTCATCTCCAGAGCTGGTGGATCTCTGGAGCCTGTCCTCCAGTGTGTTTGAAAGACAAGATGTCACGAAAACAGATTCTCAGGGTAAATCAGGAGGGAAAATCTGGGAGCAGAGCCAAACTGTGATCATGCATGATCACCACACGGTGGCGCCATTGGCTCAAAGAACATGAAGGGTCCGCCTAACTTTTCTGTCAGCCCTACTTTCAGGAACAATCTTCAAAAGGTGGGATAAAAATGGTAGCGGAAAAAGTAGGCTGCTGGAAGTTTTCATTCTTCCAGGAACCCAGAACATATCGAACATTCTAGCAATGTCTCAGGGCACCCAGCTGTTGGAAGGTGACTTAATTATGTGACGAAGGATCCCTGGTGGGGGTTGGTGACATTGGATCAGTAAAAAGAAAATCTTTTTTCCTACAAAACTAACAGTTTCCTCTTGCAAAGTGAAAAATAAACGATTCTATTTTCTGTCCTTATACAACATTTTCAAAGTTATTGTGTTGAGGGTTTATGGGGATGGAAATGTGGTAACTGGTTTAAGTGCAGTTTTCACTTACGTTTCGTAACATTATTATCCAAATTTGACAGGAAACTGAAGGCTAAAGAAACAGAAGTGTTTGCCCAAATAATGAAGCCAGAACTTGAACTGAGTGTGACCTCTCCCCCATCCCTATGAGCTAACCACTTTGTGCTGTGTTACCTACCAGTCGGTATTTATTCCCAAATCCCTGTGTTCATACAGTGGACTTTCTTAATTCAGTGAAGTGTGACTTTCAGTCAAACTTCCCTTCATGACTCAGTGTCACAGAGCGACAGCTAGTGCTCCAGGAGCCCCCACACAGACACCCAACCCACTCTTGAACAGCAACATTTCCTTTTTTTCTTTTTTCCTAATCAGGACTAACATATTGTCAGGATTTGGTACAATCAGGTAAATTCACTTCTGGAAAAGAATGCTTACCTTCTGCTTAATTTTTCACAGTTTAATGATATCTCAGTGTAGTTGTTTTGCATGTAGGTAAAGAACACAGATGTGCGTGTATTATGGAAGCAGACAGCAGTTTTCGTCTTTTAAGGGCTATGGAAGTGCTCACCGACATGGACTCGAGGGAAGTGGCAGGTCTGTGCAGTCACATGGATGTTCTTCAGCATGATGAGAAGGAATTTAATTCTCAGAAGATAAGTGTGCAATTCTTTAATGTGCACACCCAGTTCTAGAGATTGTGGGCACATTCAATGTGATCCCAGGTCTAAGAACTGATCCTGAGGGGGTGTGTGAAGTTGTAACCAAGTAGCCCTGGTTTTCTTTATATTAAAAGAGTTCAGGTGATACATGTGGAAGGAATGATAGAATGAGAAAATCTCCATTTTTCAGTGCTCACCAAAACATGAATTCAGACTATGCAGTCAGTAGATGAAACCCCAGTGTAAAAGCGAAAAGACTCAAGGGGAGATTAACAATGGGGCTGAAGAGGCGGACTGACATCATCAGCCCCTCTGATCTTGATTATGGGACAGAAGACCCACTATGTGCTTTCCAAAGTGACACAGTAGGAGGTACCCAGCATGTCCTATAAACTCTTACCCAAACCATTGAACCCATACCAACTAACTTCCAGGGACAGCCCCCACCACAGTACAGAAAACCCAGGTTTATAGGAACAAACTGACTCCACACACACACACACACACACACACACAAGTAAATACAGCAACTCAGAAAGGACAACAGACAGTCTGCTCAGCGGTGGCCAAGGTGAGGGACTCGGCTTTCTCACAGAGGACCAGGGGCTCTGCTCTGGAATAGAAGGGACTTGAAAAGCAGGAACCAAATGCAGCATGCAGCCCCAGAATCAAACAACCCAATGGTAACAGGAGGGGTGAAACAACTGGGGAATTTCTACACAGACAAGGGACTCAATACCAAGGACTCACCTTTCACCCTGTTCACTGTGACTATGGCATTTTACTCAGGGAGAGGTGTTTATGGAAGGATAGAGGGGAGGGAGGACAATATTGCCTACAATCTGAGGCAAAACAAAGAAAGAGGAAATGGGGTAGTCAAGTGTGCGTAACCCTCACCATTGCTTCATCTTGGTGGTTTGTACTAGGACCAAATTTACCCTGTGTTTGACTATTTTATGACAGAAAGACTTTTTTAAATAATCCCATGCCTACTTCCACGATAGTCCGTGGGGCGAAAGAAAAGTCAGTAGGTCAAGAACATTTTCAGCGTTGGTAGGATACATCCTGAGTCAGAATAGGAGCTCTGTCACCTACAAGGCAGCATCCAAATGTGCACCCAGCTGCCCGCCATCTCAGAAGGACAGGTGGTGCCATCAGCTGGCTTAAGCTGATCTGCTATCATCAAGCAGCTCAAGGGAGTGCCCTACGCACCACCTGTGTCCAATCGGACCGTGGTCGGCATAAAGGTCTCCACCAGCATGGGGCTGCAGATGGGTCTGCCCACAGCACATGTGCTTCCAGAACACCAAGCAAGAAACCCTCATTGATACAGATGGCTTGAAAACATAGGAAATGTGAATATTAGTCATCAAGCAAGAAAGGCAAACTTGCGTCATTCGCAGAAACAAGAATGGAGCTAGAAGGAATCATATTAGCAGAAATAAGCCAGAAAGAAGAAGAGAAATACTCTGGATGGTCTCACCTATATGAGAGATATAGGGAAAACAAAGAAACAAATGGACAAGAAAATTTTTTAACTGTCAGCAGAACTGAAGTGGAGAGCAAGAGAGAGCGAGGAGGGTAAATCGAGGGAGAGATAGGCACAAGAGATTAAGATAGTTCACAGGTTAAGATATGGTGGTGGGAGAACCTCAGGGTAGATAACAATGTCATATATATATAATATATATATATTATATATATGCTATCAATTTTAAAAAATAAAATAAAATAAATTTTTAATTGGAAAAAAAAAGAAAAATCTAAGAAATTATGTCCACCCTCAATCAGAAGAAGAGAATGAAAAATGAAACACGCTGAAATGTTCATGCTGAAAATCAGAACAAATGCAAACACTCCCTGAAGATGCAAGGAAATACAGAAACATTGTCACACTTTACCAGGGGGCTTATCAACCGGCACAATACCTGGAGGGGGACCATTTGGAGGCATCTAGCAAAATTACAGATGCCAACGTTCTCTTGACCAGGAATTGCTCGTTTATGCATTTATCCAATTTATGTTTGCTCCCACCTGGAAACGCATTCCTCCATGGTTGTTCAACGTGACATTGCTCACCATAAAAGATGATTTGGAAACATGTCTTTTATAATCATATCAAACTGTCTCCAAGACATATTAAGTGAGGGGGCAAAAGGCAAGGTAAAACTGTGTTTGTAGTGTAAATCATTTGTGTGGAAAAGGGAAAAGGAGTACTTCTGCTTATACATGTGCAAAATATGTCTGGAAAAATGCCCAAGACATAACCTTGATTGCCTTTAGGTAGCTAGTAGGAGGGAGAATTTTCACTGAGAACTTTTATGTCCTTTGACTTCTGAACTCTGTAAATGTATAACCTGTTCAAAACACAAGGGTGAAAATAATTTTCCAGCAATAAAAACCGAAAAGGAGTCCGCTGGCTTTCACACAGAACTTGAGGGGATCAATAGTCATTCGTCTATTGGGTCTGGGAGAGGGCAACTGGTACATGCACCTACTGGAATGTGGGGCACTGAGAAGCAAGCAAATAAAGCAGCACTCAAGCTCCCGAAGGGGCAGAACATAATCCAGTTTAAATCAATTAAAGCCAAGTCACTGTAGCTGTTCATACTCATGCCAGTTTCATTTCACACTCCGGCTGAAGCCTCCAGATGAAAACATCGCAGAAATATCGAGGGGAGGACTCTGGAAGCTGCCTGGACCTGCCAAAGTCCAGATGTGCTGATCCCACTGTCAGCAGTGGGAAAGTCAGAGCCAGGTTCTATCCTGCTGACTTGGTGGGGGAGGGACCAATTCCTACCGCCCTGGTGGCTCTGCCTCTAGACCTATTTTGGGGCAATTTACGGTGTGGAGCCAAGGTCGTTTGTCACATATGTGGGTCCAAGCACAGACAGTGCCTGTGTTTTTCTTTTTTAATCTATAAAACTTTCTGCAAAATTAAATAGCAATTGGGGAAGAAATAGCATCTATCTTATTTGATAAATGAGGCAGAATGTATCTAGGAAGGGATAAGAGAAAGGATGGTTATCAATATCAGGAAGAAGCAGACGCGACTTAGAGATCAGAATGTCTGGAGTGTCTGTTCTGCTTGGTGGTGTGCAGTGTAATACAGATCACCCCATGTGCCCACACTGAAGGATCGCGGCCCTGAAAGGGGTCCCTTCGGTCATCTCATGTCCCTGTGGGTATGCTCACTAGATGCATTTCTCTGTTCCTCCCTGTGCAGACAGAAATAGTAATTCCCTGCCACTAGCCCTTCACTAAGGCCATGAGCCTGGATGCAACTGAAACTGGAGCAGAGGTGGGGCTCTAAGAAAGCCCATTAGCAAGTGCTTACCTACCATGGAAGCCATACATGAAAAGGAAATGGAATCTTCATGTATGCCAAACCCAGGGCATTTTGCATTGGCTTAGAGTAAACTTTTATGTGTTAAGTCACTGAAACAATGATGTATTTGCTACCACAGCACAGCACAGCCCGAACTAACCTAACACATCTGACCCTATCCGCAGTGGCTCCAAAGGCAGCAGTGGGGTGGCCAGATGTATCTTCACTAAGGCCACTTGTCCTTGCACAGAGCTTCTGCTTTTAAGGAAAGTCTAATCAACAAGGGACCAGGACACCAAATGACTTTTAGGATACTCACAATTCACAAGCAGTTCATACTGTGCTGTGTGCTCCAATGGAAAAGATCTTCCCAAATACTGGATCCACAGTGCTATGAGGATGACAAACAGAACTTTCAGTGTAAACCAACAACAACAAAAGTTTCGGAAGCAACATACAGATACAATGTAATCCATATCAAAATTTCAGTGCTATTCTTTAAAGAAATAGATGTTTTTTAAATCCACCAAAATTCATATGGAACCTTGAAGGTCAAAGCATCCTGACAAAAAATAAGAATGAAGACTTCAAATTATATCACAAAGCTACAGCAATTGAAACAGTATGATATTGGAATACAAATAAATATGTAAAACAATGGACCAGAACTGAGAGACCCACAATAAATTCACAGCTGTATGATAGTTAATGCATAAAAAGGAACTAAGAGCATAACATTAAGGAAGGAATGGCTCTTCAACAAATGATGTTGGAAAACTGGATAGTGTCATGCAAAAAAAAAAAAAAAAAGACAAACCATCATTTTACACCATTTACAAAAACAAGACCTGAAGGTATGACCAGAAGCCATATAGCACAAAGAAGAAAACATAGGCGAACCACTCCATGACACTGGTTTCAGTGATTTTTGGGAACTCAGTTCCAACAGCAAGGGAACTGGGACTACATTAAACTAAAAAATGTCTGGAAAGCAAAGGAAACTATCACAAAAAAGAGACCACTGAGTAGGAGAAGATATTTGCAATTGTATATGTCTAATGAGGGGCTATTGTACAAGATCCACAAAGAATCTTAGAACTCAACACACAGCCCTATTAAAGAAGACAAATAGACGGCAAATAGCCCAATTAAAAAGTGGGCAGAGTGGCCAGGCACGGTGGCTTATGCCTGTAAGCTTCAGCCTATGAAGCAACCGGGGCTAGGGATCGCGGTTCAAGTCCCGCCTGTGGCCCATAGCGAGACCTAGTTCCAAAAAAATAGCTGGGCGTGGTGGTGCGCACTTGTAATTCCAGGTACCTGGGAAGCTGAGGCTGGGGATTGCTTGAGTCCATGGTACCCGGGCAGTGAGAGCCTGTGGTTCCACGGGCAAAAATAGCAAGACCTAGTCTCAAAAAATAAAAAATAAATAAAAAGTGGGCAGAAGTGCAAAAGGAACATCTCCAAAGAATACATACAGGTGCCAGGTTGGCATATAAATAAATGCTCATCATCTGTAATCAGGGAAATGCACATCAAAATCACATTGAGATATCTTCTTACACCTGTGAAAATGGCCCATATCAAAAAGACCAATAACAAATGTTGGGAAGAATGTATAGAGAAGGGAACTCTTGGACACTGTTGGTGGAACTGTAGACTGTTCCAGCCCCTATGGAAAACAGTATGGAGGTTTCTCAAAATATGAAAACTAGATCTACCTTACCACCCAGAAATCCCACTCCTAGGTATCTATCCTAAGGATGTAAAAGCACTAATTTGAAGGACATATGCACTCTATTATTTACTGCAGTACTATTTGCAATCGCCAAATTATGGAAACAACCTAAGCGCCCATTGACAGAGTGGCAGATTAAGATGTCGGGTCATACACAATGGAATACTACTCAGCTATAAAAAGGAGAAATTTTTCCATTTGTGACAACATGGATGGAATTTGTTATTATGCTAAGTGTAAAAGACTGTATGATTTCACTCACATGTGGAATGTAGAGAAACAAACCAAAAGAATGAACAAAACAAAACTAAAACAAATCTCAAAAATATGACTATAGAACTGAGACTACCAGAGGAAGAGCAAAGGGCAGAGGATCTAGTGGACTATAGTGGTAGATTATGTGAGTTTGGGTGGTGGGTGTGGTGTCATATATCTGAAAAGGCATGAAACTAAATCATACATATACCATTGTAAACACTTTACAACATTTACTGTAAAAGTAAATATTACTTCAATAAAAACACAATTTTTTCAAGTCATAAGAATTGGGGGGAAAAGTTGGAAAAAGTGGAAAAGAGACTCAAATGGAGGGAACAAGACCTCACCCATGTTGTGCCTCAGCCCTTTCAAGCAGGAGGCTTCTTTGTTAGAAGTGGAATGAGCATGAAGGTTAAAGAGTCCTGAACCTGAGATCAATCTGTCACCCAGGGCTTTCAAGACTGAAAGGCATTTTTCCTGCTTTAAGCAAGATTTGGGAAACTGCTGATTTAGTCCCATTTTTTAAATTTTATTTTCTGCATACAATCTTGGTCTTATTTGTATAATTACGACCCATCCTTTTACCCCCTTCTCCTCTACCCCCCTTCCAGGGGCTCCTACCTCCCTTTCCCTGAAGTCACTGATCAGTGTTTGGCCCACTGTTCTCTTTCTTTTCTGGTGCAATGTCCTTTTTTTTTTTCTGCTTAGATTTCCAGGGGTGGCTTTATAATGGGGTGACTAGTCCAAGCATATCTAGAATCTCTTGTCATTGGGTTTGTGGAGTTGTTATCCCGGCTCCTTGGTTGTGGCACTTACTTTGATGGAGGTGATTATCTTCTTTTCTCCAGACCTGTGGGATCACAGGGTTTTATGCCTCTTCGTTCATGTTGGCTGTCTGCTCAGTTTCAACGTTGGTTCCATTTGCTGTCTCCAAACTTAATTGTTTTGGTGTCTGAGGTTGGGCTCACAACTCTCAGTCATTTGTGGTAGAGAGATCCCCTAGGGAGGATAATCTCTGGTGAGTGGCTGATCCATCTCCTCTCCTCACTCCTGGTTTGCAGCTCTATCTCTGTGGCTTTTCTCACCCTTTGTGGTAGGGGGTAGCTTTGCTGGTGTTGAATGCATCACTGTCCCTATGAAACATTTTAAGTATAGCTCTGTTAAGGTAGGTCATCTTTTCAGTTGGGCTTACAATTTTGTCTCTTATGGTTCTGATCACGTTCTGTTTGGGTCTCACCCAGGTGACTACTATGTCCAGGGCCTTTATTCTCCTCTCAGATGTCTGCAGCTACATTGTTTTTGTTCTCGTTCCTATGAAAGTCTGTTAAAGGTAGGAGTGAACCAGAGGGGGCAACCCCCACCCTCCTGCCCACATGTAGGCAGGGGTACCATCTCCGTTCCCGGACACCAGAGGGACTGAGATTGGCTCCCCCTGCCTGCTTCTCCCAAGTCCCCGGACCCTAGAGTTGTGGTGGAGCAAGGCTCCACCTGCCTACCAGCATCCCAAGCTGCAGCCGAAGCCAAGATGTCTGGGAAGCACCAAGGGGTCTCTGACTTAGCCCCATTTTAAGCTACAGGAATCAGGTACAAACGGATGAGGCCGGAGAAGGCAACAACTAACATGTTTTGTGTCCTATCACCAGATCTCCCACTTCTTCCAGAAAAATCTAAAATCCCAATGGACAGGCTGCCAGGATTAAGCGGGGTCTGAATGACAGAGTGCATCATCACCTTCACTACCTTCTTCCCCCCTTCTCCCTATGCAAGTTGACCTATGCAAGTTGACCCCATCTTCCAGCTCATCCTAAAACTAAATAAAAACTGTCTTTCCAATAGCTAATTAAACCAGCGCCACACTATGAAGAGAAAATAATTATATTTTCATCTCAAGTCCCATGGGGGTGATTTACCTAATGTTACTATTACTTCTGCCCCTTCCCCCCCACCACCACCACCATAACCACTACCATCACCACCCATAGAATTTATTACACAATTTGGATACAAGTGCTTTTACCCCGAGAGTATCTTATTTAGCTGGGTTAATAAATTAAGGATGAGTCATCTACCCTCAAATACTGTGACCAGTAGTTTGTCTTTTCTGCCCCAAGTGGAAGATTGAATTGGGTTCTGGAGGTTTCCATTTCATCAGGCAGGAGTGCATTTCACATGTTCTCACTGGAGTTGTGGTTTCCAGGGTGGGAACTCTCTGCCCCCAGAGAGTCTAAGTAAGAAGGTTTGGGGGAAATCTGGGACCTAGGTTGTTAACAGACACTTCAGGGCATTTTAAATCCCATGATCCATAGACAATACTTTGAGAAGCTTTGGATCAAATGAGCTTCCTGGTTTTCTGTTATTTGTCTAGAGATTTTAATAAAGTTGTGGCTTAAAATTCTATTCCCTTCCTAGTGACTTTAGAGAATTCATATTTAAGTGTAATCCAGGAGTCATTTTACTGTCACTATACTCAAGGCCCCTGTTGCTGGACTCTCTGTGGTTAACATGCACACATCATTAGTGAGACAGAAACTCCTGGGTACGTGGGCTGCAGCTTCTTCAGAATTTCCAGCAGGTCCTGCTGTGATGTATGAATGTCATTGTCACAGGTATCCTGAAGGAGAGATCTTAACTAGAACTTAAGTGGAATAGAACATATCAAAGATGCCTCTGATATAGCCCTCACCTTTCCTGTTTGACCAAGGTATTATCAAGGTATTATAATGATCAAGGGAGGGGAAATACTGATTTTGTCTATTTTACCCATGCTGACCTCCAGGGGGCAGCAGAGCCCAGCACAACATGCCCTGATGTAAGGCCACATGTCCCTACTGCATTTGGTTGGTCAGCCCACCAAAAGTGAGGACAGGATGGGCTCTGCCCAGGATACCCTCAGCCTCCCTGGACAGCGCAGACATATTTTTCCATCTCTGATGGAGGCATATCCCGGACCCATGAGGAATCCAGGGGTCTGGGCAAAGAAGGGCATAGGAGACTCAAAAAGCCCTGTAAACTCTAAACCCATAGATGATCCAAAGTGCTGACACTAAAACCCATGCATATCCACCCTGCCAGCTGGCTGCCCTTCCGGATTTCCTCATCTAGCAAAAGGGTTTTTGAAGGTTTCTGAGATGAATGGGTTAACAGGTGTTAGTGACATAGACCTATGTTAGTGACACAGACAAGTAGCAGAATAGTGTACAAATACTTGCTCCAAAGTCATATAACCCCAAACCACTTTCAGAAAATGTCATATTCTGAGTAGCTTTGGGTTTTGATACATTAATTTGTATTTGGATTGGATCTAGACTATTAGATGTGTCAAAATGATTCATAACAACTAATTGGTGTTTCAAATGACTAATTTGAATAGATGAGTCTGAGTTGACGAGATTTTCCCTATGGGTGAAAATAGGGATGTATAGAACGTGTTTCTAAAATATCTAGTGTTAAATATTCCACTCAATAGGGAGTTATGTATATACATCATGTTCAATGATCAAAAAACTTTATATATAATAAAATATGTGTAATGCTAAACTAGATTGGGCATGATGCTTCTTGAAGATTCAAGGTCTGCTGTAAATCACAGATATTACCTTAGTGGAGACATGCAGCTGGGCCAGTTCACAGAACACACATGGAGCTAGCAACCAGCATACAGTAGTGTACACCGCTACCTACTCAAATAACATCTGCCCACATCTGTTGCTGGTGGGCAGAGCTGGTTTTAGAATAGGGCCAGTCCTTAGTGACAGACCACAGTCAGAATGAAAGCCTGAGATAACACATGCGAGAAGCAGGGCTCCACCTCCCTTTGCAACCCCTCCCTGCATTTCTCATCTCAACTCAAATGAGTGAGATTTTCTGAAAGTATAAATGAGCTGAAACTACTTCCTAGTTTCTTTTTTTTTTTTTTTTTTTAGTCTAGGTCTCACTGTTTTTGCCTCTGAGACTGCAAGCTCATGTGGCCTGGGGTACCACAGACTCAAGCAATCCCCAGTCTCAGCTTCCCAGATAGCTGGGATTACAGGCACGTGCCACCACGCCCAGCTATTTTTTGGGGACTAGGTCTCACTTCATGTCCCCAGCGGGACTCGAACCGAGATCCCTGGCCCAGCGGTGGCTTCCTAGGCTGCCACCTATAGGCATGCAACACCATGCCCAGCCTGGTCTCACTATTTTTGCCCAGTTTCCTGAATGGGACAGACCCAGGAAGGTGGGGTGGCCACGCTATATCAGTAGCTGTCATAGCTAATTCTTTTCATGCTCAAGCTGTTCTCCAGCCACTACTTCATTCTTTTCCCTTATCTTTCCCCACGGTTCCCAGTAAACTCTCTGCAAACCCCCCAAGTACCTCCCCAAGTTAGATAAGAGCACTGTTTCTGGATCTGAATCTCCATTTGCTCTCTTGGCTGATGGCCTTGGCACAATATACAAAGTGCTCCACTTAGCAACCCATGTCACCCAAGGCACCCAAAAGCCAATGCAAAAAGTTCAGGCCTGCATGGAGATTGAGTGGTTGCTGTGAGGACATCCCAGTTGTCTAGCCATAGCAGCCCTGGGACTAAGCATGAGCCAGTTCCAGGCAGGACCCCCTACATAGAAGCTGTCACACACCTGGGACACAGAGATTCCTTCTTCCCCCTCCAAGAACCTTCCACAGACCTTTGGATTCTTTCACTTTAAATCTCAGAGTAAGTTTGAGCATGTGGTCTAAAACACTTAAGCAGCACCTCAAGTCTTCTGGGGGGTTAGGTTTTCTAAACAACTGCTGAATTTACTTTTGGTTGAGTTTCATCCCCATGGCCTGGGTCTTGGGACATATGAAACTCTTGACACAGCTAACAACCCCGGCAAACTCTCAGAATCCAATTAGTAAACAAACGCCATTGTCATCTAAGGAGAAAACTACTACCTTTGCTATTTACCCTGCACACTGAAATAGTAACTGATACTGTGGGAATACTGAAGTATGTCAGTAAACAGACAGGTCATCAGCAAAAGACAATCGTGCCTCTTCCAAGACTCCTCTGCCCTCTAAGATTGGAATTCCAGGAGGACGCATTCGGAAATGATTTTTCCCCCTCAGTAATGACAACGTTCAGTACCACATAAGAAATGAAATTGAAGCATTGATCTTATTTTTCAAACACAGGATAGCTTCAATATTAAAATTAACATATAAATTTAACATCCATCTTATTTTTGGCTCACTTCTGCTGAGTAAATGCACTTATAAAGAATGAATCACTGAAACAGTATGCAGAGAAATCAAGGTCATTTTTCAAACTTGTCAGTTCAAATGCAGTCAGCGCCTGTTTTCTAGGCACCCAACAAATGTTCCCAGGAGGTGCCCCTTTCCCAGCTCCTGCTTGTCTGGCCACAGGGCAAGCTGGAAACTCCAGCAGCTGAGTCCTTGAGGAGCAAACCCCATCCATGTGTCTGCTGGCCGCTTCCCCCTTCCTCTGGTTCTACTTTTATGAACTTCATGTGTTGTTAGGCTCTCGGAGGCCTACCCGTGAACTGTTCCAGCCTGCACCTGGGTTTCAGGACCACCACCCCTCTGCCCTAGTACCTGTCACCTCTCCAGGCTACACTACATATTACCGGTTTAAACCATAGTCATTTCCCTGCTAAAAAATGCCTTGATATTTGATATTTCCACTATAAGATATTTCATAAACAGATACCACCTGTGAAAATGGGGCTTATCCTTGAGACCAGAGATAACAAGTGCCAGGCAGGATGTGGAGGACAGGGGTCTCTGTACATTGTTAGCAGGCACTTATGTCAGCATAGCACTGTGGGCAAGGATGGAGGGTCCTTGGAAAATGGTTAAAAAAAAAAAAAGGGAATATCAGATGATCCAGCGATGCCCCTTCTGGGGTCTACATGGGAAGGAAATTGGTACTTTGAAGAGACAGCTGCACCCCTGTGTTCACTGTAATGTAGTCACAACATCCAAGATGTGGGTACCGCTACACACCCACTGATAGATGATTAAAACAAATCAATCATGTTCTTCACTAGGTAAAATAAGCCAGTCACCGAAAGACAAGTACTATATGGTCTTGCTCACACGTGAAATCTGAAAGAGTCAAACTCATAGAAGCAGAGGGTAGAATGGGGGTGACCAGGGGTTGGGGTGGGGGACATGGGGAGATGCTGGTCAAAGGGAGCAAACTTTCAGTTATCTGATGAATAAGTTCTGGAACCTAATATATGGCCCAGTGAGTATAGTCAACAAGATTGTGTTGTCTACTGAAAAGTTGCAAAGTGAGCGATTCTTCAATGTCCTCACCACACACACCCCACATACAAGTAACTACATGAGGTGATAGTGTGTTACCTAGGCCTACTGTGCTCATTATTTCACATATATATTATTTGACATATATATATACATTTGACATATATATTATTTGACATATATATATGTATCATACCATTACATTGCACATCTTAAGTTTATACAATGTTATATTCAATTATAGTTCAACAAAGCCAGAAGAATGCTGCTATTTCTTAAAAGGCAAAACTCCAAGGCAAATCTATTTCCAGGTGTCACTAGTAATCTGGACTCATAGAACTGAAGGATCAGCAGTCCTGAAAACTATGCTGAGCTTTAGAAGCCTCCCCTTATGGGGAAAGGGTGATGCAGTTATGCTAATACCCTCTACCAGACAGAAGTTTCTAGAACAGGAATCTCTGACCCCAAGAGTGTACCTAATCTAATCACTGACATCAGTGCCAACATATTTCTATGAGGTCCAGGGCATGTACTGTGGCTACTTATATGCTAAAGCTCACTTTGCCACAGAAAAGTGGACGGGAGGGGAGGGAGGACCCAAACATAAGATGAAGAGAGAGTAGGTTGCCAAATCTCAGCATATTTATAAATCACCTGGGGAAGATGGTTGCAATGCAGGTGCTTATGTTATCAGTGATTCTGAGCACAGCTGGGACTAGGATTCTAAACTAGAAATGAAGCATCAAAATGTGGGAGGCCATACTTTGAGACAAAGAGTTCTAGAACCTCATGCCGACCCACCCACACTCACATTTAGAGCAGGAGTTGGCAGGTTCCTACTAGAAGGGGTAGGAGACTCTGTTGTTTGGTGTGAACTGACTTTGATAAACCGTGAAAGAGCACTGAGCACCCAGATGTTTTGTCTGTGTGACAGATGTCACTGGAAGCAATCTGTTGGTTTTGTAATCCTCTTTACCTCCAGATGGTCAGTTTCCTACAAAAGCCAAACTAAGCGCCATGGGCAGTTGGGTATTCACAGCCCTTGACTGGAGCACTGAATTCTACAATTCCACAAGCTATAGTCAGGTGGGTTTTGAGTGCTAAACTAGAACCCAGGGCCTTTACCAACTGAACCACAGGGGGCTCAGGCCTCAGGACTGCAGAGGAAGCACTGGGATCTGCTGGCAGCGTTGGGACCTTAACAATTAAGTTCCCCTCTTCCTCACCACCTGTCCCCCACCACCACACTGATCCTACAAAGAACACATTTCTGATTGTAGAAAATTATATTAAGGTTCAAACATACCTGCACCAATAATTCCATTTTGTGGGCCACTGTAAAAAGCAGCAAATGACACCATCTGCAGTGCAAAAAGCAAGCTGTTGGGACCCAGTATAAGCTGGGCTTTGCTCAATCTGGTTCATTCAACCTGGAGGAGAAACAGCTGCGGACAGACTTGGAGGCACCATGGCCTCCCATGGACTGTCATCTTGTTAAGGTAATGTAGGTTAATGTTTTTAGATGAAGACACTGGAAGATACATTTGTCCTAGATGGGCCCAGACCTTAGCCCATCACCATTGCACAGATAGAAAAGTGTCCTGCATACTTGCCTTGAGAATCAGGAGGCAAATTACCCCTTTCTGCATTCCCTCACTTTCTTCATTTCTGTAAACACGAATGCTTAAATACAAGCAACCTATATATTTTGAACACTATGTTCTTATGTCAATTAAATATATATTAGTCCAGTTAATGCCATGTATTATTTTCCCTCAAGGAATTCTCATTCCAAGTGTCCAGAGGAAATAAATCTGACAGGACTCTTGTGCTTAGTATCTTTTCTCTAGTAACCCAATCAAGGGTAAGGAGCAGCTGATGCTAGCTACTGGTGCTTAGCAGTTTAGGGAGCAGATCAGGTCAAAAGCATTTGCCTTTTCCCTTCCTGGACTGGTAAGTCTTTCAAGACTTCTTTCTCTGGGGGTTCTCTCTGCATCCTTGGCAAGCAGAGCCTTTTATTTGATTGCTTATTAACTTTCCTTTTCCACAGTCATAAGTCTGTTATCTGATCTAAGCAGTCATCTTCCCAGCCCTCTGAAGAATGAAAACAGTGAGCAAAATGGTTGGTATGAACAACAATGAACATGACTGTCTGGAAACTCACTTTAAAAAGTATCTATGTGAGCAGTCTGTCATAATCAGCACTCCAAACATGTTTTTAAAATGAAGAGGGAAAGTCTTAGTCTTCAATGTTTGGTTGTGGTCATCCATCAAACCACAATGGCATCTTCTCCAGGCAAGGAGGGAATTCACAGCTACATGTTGAATGCAAAGCTGCTGAGCCTAATGAATGGCTGTTCCTTATAGAGTGCTCTCTCTGCATCAGGGGACACACTAAGTCAGCCCTGTACTTCCTTGCACACTCAGTAGTCTGCCTGTAGTGTTCTGGTTTCACTAATGCAAGTCTCCATTATAAATTCTATCTTCAACTCATGGACAGGAAGCCTGGCAGCAACATACAAAGAGTGGTTTCTTACACACAGTAGGCACTCAAGTATCTATTGAAGAAATGAATGACTGGACAGAAAAAGGTACTGAATTCACTCTATTCTTAAACAACAGATTCTCCGTCTTTCTGAGTGTAGCCCCACACGTTTTCAAATCATATTTCTCAAGCAAAGTCTCGTTACAGATACATTGATTCCAGGCCCAGGTACTACTGCATAGCTTTCACTTCAAGTTTCTATTTTTAGAAATCCTCTTTCCACCAGTAGAAATGACATAAACCAAGATCATCTCCTTAGTTTATTTTTTTCTAGAGTCCTTAGCATGCTACATTAACCTGACAAAGCTTAATCGTGTGTTCATTTCACAATACATTTCATGCAGTTCACAGCTGTGATTGGTTTTACATTGACATTACACATGTTTCGATTCAGCCATGTGAAAAGAATAATTCTTAATGGAGTTTGTCTCTGAAAACTGTCCAAGCTTAAGTAAGCATGTGAGCAGTTCACTCTAGTCTTAAAAGCAGTCTCTTTTTTAAATGTGGGGTTTTTGTGTGTTTTTTTTTTAGCATAGGAATATAGTGTCCCTGTTTGTAGTCCATTTGCAACTGAACCACTTCCTTTAGTTTTCACATATCCTGAGGAATCCTCTTTTACAAAATTGCATTCAAGTATACTATTTTATCGAACATTCCAGATCCAGCTTAGGAACAAAGCTGACCATCAGCTTTACATCCCCAAATAAATCTTCGGAGGACCCAGTTTTCCCAAGACTATTCTTAGCAATAGACTCTCTTTTACAACAAACATTCAGCACTAAAGCCACAGAGTAGAGCTATTTGGCATTTTCCAGTGAAGTGCAAGAAATTAAATAACTTATGCTTTTTTATTGCTAATGTATAGAATCAAGCACAGTCACTTTGTCAAACAGAAGGAAAGGGTATACACAGAATGTGGCCTCTTGGAGTGGGAGGAGGGGCCTTCTCCAGTGTTCAAATGCACAGAAAACGTCACCTGTTCCCTACCCGTTGGGCACCACTTTAAGACGAGGTGTTCAGTATTCTAGAGTCTGAGGAATCGGACCTCTCATCGTAGTCATCCTCGGTGTAAATGGATTGCTTGGACACAATTGGACAACCGTCATCAGGGATGGCGATGCGAGGGTCTTCAGGGGCGCGAGAGGGGAGGACAGGCGAGCTTCTGAAGACGCTGGTAGAGTTACTGGGGAAAGGACTGACGTACTGGGACCTCAGCTGGTACTGCTGCTGCAAAGTCATGGTGTTCCAGAGGGTGACATCGTTGGGCAAAAAGGGGCTTGACTGGTTTCTGGCCAAAGTATTCCTCAGCATCAGAGGGTACCGGGGTGGCTGGGGGAAAGGGTGCTGCAGGGGCACCGCCAAGGGGTTGGGGACAACGTTACTAGAGTCGGTGGAAAACCTCAATGTGTCTGGGACTCTGAAGGCCGATCCCACGGACCATTTGGAAGAGGAGATGGGGTAGGAACTCAAGGTGTGTTCAAAGATGTGCCCGTTGGGGGGCAACACCAGGCTCTCGGGTTCTGAAGTTCGGTCGGCAGCGGAGACCGAGGATCGGCTGGAGAGCAGGACCTCCACCGCACTCACCAGGTCCCCGCCACAGCCCTTCAGGATCAGCTCAAGCACCGTGGGTTTCTGGTTGGGGAATATTTTTTTTAACACGTCCAGTGGTGGTCTGTTGGCTTTCAAGCTGAAGGGGAGAGAAACGGTGCCCGAGGGGCCCTCGATCAGGAGGTGATTTTGTTCCCCATGGTACTTGGGACTCTCCGGCCGGCCCTCTGAGCCGCCTCCGTTTTTCTGGACAGCATAGCCACCTTCGTCCACGGACACTATCTCGGGGCTCTCCGGGGTGAAGCAGCTCTTACTTTTTGCCACGTCTGGGGAGCTCCTCTGGTCCGTGTCCTTGTCACTGAAGGTCTCGGTGTTGTCTGTGGTGCTGCTATCCCCAAGTCTCTCCTCACTCAAATCTGGAAAGCAGAGAACAGCTGGTCAGCCCTTTCCCTGTGCACATCAGGAGGAACAGAGGTGAGCAGACCAGAATCGGGGAGGGAAAGGCATCTTGGAAGGGAAATGGGTCTTGGTGTGTCATAGTATACTGCAAGCCTTAAGAAAAATCCAAACTAAGCCGCTGGCAAATGCCAAGAAAAATCTGTAAATAAAGATGGAGACATCAGAGTGACAGCTCAGAAGGATGTCTGTGGGAAGCTAGCCCTGAATACAGAACAGCTACACCGTATCTGTGAGCACTGAAGGCCAGCAGTGATGTCTACATAGAGGCCCTCTGGGGACTGGGATAGACCCGGTACAGAAAAAAAGGGAAATGAGCTCAGGCTTGTCTCCCAGCACCTCTTCTGTAAACCAGATGCCAGGGTGTAATCCTGAGAGGGATATCAGCTGGTGCGTGACACATACACCCTCAGGGAATTTTAATATTTTAAATCCATTTTCCCACAGACTGATTGTGTGCTAAATATGTCACGTGAACTAGTCATCAATCTGTTTCATCAGGGTACCATCTACAATAATGAGTCAATTTAATTGACAAAGAGGGAGAAAGCAGTCTCTCTGCATATTGAGGTCCTTCTTTAAAAGCCACTGAAGGGGCTGAGTGACTTGGTTGCCCATGACTTCAACTAGACGGCCAGCAAAACCAGCTATGAATTCTGGGTGGTGGGAGAGGCTATGAAGAGGAGGAAGGGGATGACTGGAGAGGTTTGAAACTGTTAGCGAGCTGGCCGGCCAATGAAATAAGTACCCAGAACTCAGAAGGAGGCAGAAGTGGGTGTGATCAAGAAGCAGGTATGGTTTCCTGAAAGGTTTTAATGGTAAAACACATGGAAAGATGTAAAATAACTTCTTGAATTACATTAAAGGAAGAGAAGGGAACAATAGGCCTCCCCTCAAAAAGCAGATTTGATGTGAAGTAAATCAGTCGCAAATTTAACTTTCTGATCTTAGACATTCGCCTTTAAAGGCCTAGTACTGCAGTACTTACACAGGAGGAAAGAAGGAGCTAAGACTGGTTTGCTTGCAGCAGTAAATTCTAACAGAGGACTATAATAAAGGCACATATTCTTTATTAGCAAGTTATATGAAAGCAGATTTTTATCCTTTTAAAAACATGTATTGGCTGTGCCTACTCAGAGCCAATGTAACTGATCTAAAGATGAAAATTATTAATGACCCAGTTGTCAGCTCGTAAACAATTGGTTTGCCTGTGTTTCCTATGGCCCTGCCTGAAAGGCCTCATTGTCGCCTTCTCTGTGGGCACACCTGAGTATGTGCAGATAGTCCACGGTGAAATTTCATCAAAGCAGCTTCTAAAACCCATCTCCTCCTATTTGTTGTTGTTTATCTTAAAAGTCTTACACAAGGGCCCATTTATGAACATTTGATAGATCCTAACTATAATTGAAAGACAAAACTTTGTTTCTTCACAAGGCAGCAAACACAAGCCAGGTTTTTCAAACCGTTCTTTAAAATGCAAAATATGGTAAAGTAAGAGTAACTTTCTACCACAAATCTGAAGTGAATTCATTCTTACCCCGAATTTGCATTGTAAGTAAACTGCTCCTTTTTCTGATACAAAGCAGAAGGCAGTCCACATATATTTAGCCATCTCTGATTTCTGTGACAATTTTAAGATGCACAGAAGACCCATTTTGTAAGAGGAATTTGACATATTCTTGCAAACAACTTCCTAAGACTGGGGACCCTGATTTCATCTCCTAAGTTAGTATGGTTTTTGTCCCTGATCCAAAAGAGAAAAATAACCAAAAAAGCCTCTATGGATTCACATTCTAATCAGCTAGACCTATCTAAAATTTCCTGACTCATGATCCCATGAATTTCTCTTAGCTGTTACTCTATTAATAAACACTTGAAATGAATGGACAGTGACAGTGTGTTAACTCAGCACCGAAATGAACACACAATTGGATTTTGGCCCCTGCTCAATGGAGCTTAGGGGAAAGATCAATACTCTCACCAAGCAAATATGAACATCAGGCAATGTTTTCTATACTATGTACCTCTAAACAGCTTTCTTATCTACTTAACTTTAACTTTCACTCTCTATCATTATCAACATTAAGAATTTGTATCCCCAACATGTGCAGGATATTGAGTAAAACAGAATAAAGGGTGGAAATCAACAAGAAGTATAAGACCTGGCCTTAAGTTGTGGGCATTATTATCTTGTTGGGGAGCAGAATGAACAGAGGGAATGCAAGACCGCAGGGTACAATTTCCTACACGTCCTATAATCAAACAGTATACACTAACCTCAAAACAGTGCTATTCACAATGCCCAAAGTGGAAACAACCCCGAGTCCATAAATGAAAGAATGGCTAAACCAAATGTAGTCCATACATAGAGTGGCATATTATTCAGCCCCCCCAAAATGAACAAATTGATACAGGTGATAATGTTGATGAACTGTAAAAACATGGTACATGAAATAAGTCTGTTATAAAAGAACAATCATGTTCTACTATATGGGGTGCCAAAAATAAGTAAATCCAGAGAGACAGAATCTATACTGATGATTACCAACATCTGGTAGAAGAGAGACTTGCCTAACGAGTATAGACTTTCAGGTAGGGATGTTAAAAAAAGTTCTGGAGAAGATCGGTGATGACAGTTGTATAACATTGTAATTATACTTGGCACCACTAAATTGCACCCCCTAAAATAGTATATTTTATCTTATGTATATTGTCCCCATTATAAAATGAGGAAGAAATACAACATGCAGTGTCACCACAGTATAGGGGATGGTGTGTTTTTATTAAGCAGGAGAAATGGGTATATAGGTACAGCTTAAAAGTACAAAACTGCTATTTTTAAAAGAGATGTATAAATCTAAAAATAACTTCATATTTTAATAGATATTTTTCCCTCTGGATGAGTTTCAACACTGAAAACATCTGAGGACAGTTTCAAAGTCTATCAACCAAATTCATTCTTCCACAACATCCAGAAGAAAGTGAGTCAATGAACAGAAACTTAGTCAGTAGGGAACTAAGGGATGGATTTGACATATCTACCATGATGAAAAGGTAGTATTCTAGTATTTTTTTTTCCAATTTGGCAATGGCAAAAACCATTTTGACCAAATCACCTGGATTCTGTGTGGCAGCGTCATAAATCTCACAATACAAAATCCTACTTGTTTCTATGTCCCTGTCCTTCACAACAGACCACAATAGGATTGGAGTCCAGTGTTAATTTGTTGACCAACTGGGAAGCCTTTTGCTGCTAGCGTAACATGCCCAGGGTAGCACAAGCTTCTGATTGCTTCTCAAGGTGTGGTACTGGCTGTGCTCTTTCATCCACATTCTCTCTGCAGTTCCTGGGCTGATCAGTCCAGGCTGGCTGTGGCCAAGAAGTGAGAAAAATTAACGGAATATCACAGAAATGAGACCTATCCGGGCATTCTAATCAGCTGGATTCTGCACTGCTTGTACCGTGTTCAAAGGGAGCAGGAGAGACCGAGACACAGTGACAGAAACACAGCTGCGTGCTCTTGCACTGAGCACCATAGTGAGTTCTACTCGAGTTACTGAGTGAGCAGAATCCCCATGAACACCTGGAGCTTCCCAAGTGGGTCTAGAAAGACCAGTCTCTCACCTTACACCTTTATACCTTGCAAGAAGAGATCTTCACCCTATGATTTCTGAAGGCAGAATATGCAGGGCCTGCAATTTTGTATCTCTATGGTATTTGGGGTATTGTAGGTGCACTAGATGTACTGTAAATTTTTCTATGATAAATATAGACTTTCACAAGTAATTATAGAGGGTGAGTTTTGCCCATTGATAATGTGTAATTTAGTAACGGGTGTTTCTTTACATCTTGAGATTTTTTTTTCCTAAATGAACTTTATAAATTGTTCATGTTGGTTTAAAACACAAAGGCCTTTCTAGATATAGAAAGGTGAAACTGCCAACTAACAAAATGAAAAAGGAAATACTTTCCAATCATGTTACCTTCCTTCTTCTTGAAACTGACACCTTTATTCCTAGAACATAAAGAGTAAGATAAATTTTTTGCCCCTAGTATATGGGCATAGAAAAGTCAAAACTACTAGATAAAAATAAAAAGAAACCAATTTCATCTGTTATTATCGGTTATTGAAAGTGATACAATCTGCTATTTCTAATGACTAAACATTAAATATTTTTAAGATCTTATATGTTCACTCTTCAATTTCATATATTTAGGGACATACAAACATCCATAGCACATCTCCCCACAAATAGACTTCACTAAAATAAAGATTGTAAAAGAAGTAAATATTCAGCTAAGAAGGAAATTTTTTCCTATGGGCAACAATACAACCAATTTTGAAATATAGCTATGCCATAAAATAGCTAGACTTATAACTAAAGAGATTAAAAGACGGTGAATACAAAAGTGATATCCAACCTAAAATTATGGTTTGCAAAATCTAACTTTCTTCAGGGGATTTTTTCAGATGAAAATTAAATCCAATTTACAATGTCTAGGTATTCACTGTACATAATTTGAGAAATACAACACATATGTGCAACAAATTTTCTGCTCAAGACACTTTAAAAAATGAAAAACCTGACTTAGAGGTGGTAGATTCATTTTATCCGACTTTATCTAGAAAAACAAAATAGCTTATAACCAGAATAAAAACATAGAGAATATTTCCTAACAAACAGCCACTGGAATTTTTTTTTCTCTTGTTTTGACACCAAGTCATACACTCTAAAACCTGGATCATCATGTCCATCTCTGCTCATGTGAATTTTGGTGAATCTCTAAACAACTATCCCCTGATGAGTCCTGTTTAAAGACCACCGACCTATCAGCAGTGACAGAGAAGGAGTTCAGGAAGGGCGGAGATTCCAGAACAGATGTTGCCCAGGCAGAATTCACACAGCAGATATGCTTTTAACCTTTCCTGTTATCCTTATCTCACACCAAGCATGCTGAATCATAAAAACTGAAGATTTGAAAGCCTTGAGTACAGCAGGGAGTGAATATTAGTCTAAAATTCTTCTCTTTTTTTCCTGAGCAGGTAAAAACTGAAAAGTAAAAATAAAGTCACATATCCCTTTTTAAAAAATCATTAATACTGGTTTAGTAATCTATGAAGATGTAGAAATGTTTCCTTGGGATCAATCTTTTTGCAGGGCTTCAGTGAAAAAGGGCTGGACTTAAAGAAATATGGTTTGGAACAGTGGATTTCAAGTGCCCTTCAAAAATTTAATGTTTACCTTGTTCTTGGCTCAGAAAGGAATGCCATTTAAGAAGCAGGAGGGAAATTACCTATCAATGAACTTGTTTATTTGGTACTTACAAAAATACAGCTGGCTACTCACTTATCCATCTTTTATCAAATTCCCGTAAATCCCTAGCCCTATGTTCAGGCACTGCACTAGGAAAGATTATACAGAGAGGATCAAAGTATTTCCTCTTGACCCCCTGAGAGGCTATGGCTAATCTTTTGTAAAATTTATCTCCAAGTTATCTGTGCATATTACATTAGAACACAGCAAATAATTCAAAAGCCAGCCATATCCATGGGAAGGAATACTGGTGTAACTATTCACCTGTAAAGAGTAAGTATTGGAGATATCCTCACTGACCCTCACAAAGTAGTAATCAGTGGGTATGGGAGGAGCAGAATACTAATTCCAACTTAGTAAAATGTGTATCTTCCTAGTCACTAGAGTCAAGGAGAAATTAGACATTTGGTAGATTTGGTAAAGAAGGCATGTTCCGAATGCTGAGTTTTCCATAATGTAGTACTTCTTTTTCACAGCTGTATAACTAGACAATAAAATGCAAAAACACTCACACTGCATCTAGCTATGTTTGAGTTTTCCCTTACTTTCTGGGGAAAACAGTCGTCTGCAGAACTCAGACAGGGGAGGGACTCACCAGAGCCATGTGGGACACCTGCAAAGGAACAAGACAGTAATCCCAAGTGGATGGACCTGTGCTGACTAGTCCATCACTCGGGCCTCTGCATCACTCTGTGCCCCCCATCCACATCCTCAGAACACCCCAGTCGAGGCCCACCTTGCCATTGCAAGCACAGGGAATGGGAGGAAACATGAGATCAAGGACCTGGGTGACTAGTGGCTAAGGGTTTACCACAGGGTTAAAAAGCAAAAGAAGGGTGAAATAGAGAGAGGAAGAAGGAAGAGAACAGAGAGGCAGAGAGGCAGGCAAGGAGGCAAATAGATTTTTTTCACTGGCCTCCTTGTCAAGAGAAGTGCAACATTTCCAGAAAGGGGCTCCAAGTTCTCCAGGGCCTTTGATTTATGGAGATTTACTCCCTTTCCCTCTATAAAGCTGTTAGCAGAAAGTGCTGACCGGCTGCAGCAAAGAATTTCTCATCAATGCTCTTTGATTGTATTTTGCAAACAAAATGCCTGTTGCTTGGTAACATTTCACTTGAGCCTGACCTTCCCCGAAAGTTATTGCTATCAGATTCGATTTACACTGTCCTCCTGTGATTACTGTAATCTTTTAAACCCGGGAGTTCATCCATCAGGGAAAAGAAAAGTTGGTTGTGTAAGTCGAGAGCGCGGCTATCCGCCAGATTTATAACCCAAGGAGTGTGCTGGGGGGAGATTCTTACTCGGATGGCAGTGGCACTCTTGTTCCTAGATGTGGAAAAAACGCTCTCGTTTTTTTTCCTGCCAACCCTGTCCTCCGATGCACTAGATCCACACCAACACCTCTCCTACTCCAAGCAGAAAAAGAAACTGGGAGATGCTCAGGAGTGATTCCCCCACCCCCAGAGGTGGGGTGATAGGCGCTGGATAGGGACAAACCCGGGCTAAGGCCGCCCGATCAAATAGCAAGACAGCCCAGTTAAATTTAGACTTCAAATGGGTAACAAAAATAACGTTTTTCGTTTAAGTATGTCCGTGCAATAGTTGGCATCATAGATATGTATATATGTACATGTATATGTACATACTTATATTTTTTTTCTTTTCTGAAATCTGGCCATCCATAGAAACTCCGCAGGAGTAAAAAGAGTGGGTGGTCCGCGAACCCCGAGTGGGAAAGGCGACCAGGTGGCCGGGGCTTCTAGGAGGGTGCGTGCTGGTCCCCGAGGGCACGAGAGCGAGCTACGAGGGAGCCTGGGCAGGTGCAGGACGCGGGCGCAAGCCCGGGAGCCCCAGCCCGACCCGACCAAGTCTCCCCGGGATTGGGTGGGTGGGTCTAAGGGGGTCAGTCCCGCGCTGCGACGCAGACTCCGGACGGACGCGCAGCCAACTCCAGCTCCTTCCCGGGTTCCCCGACCTCCGCCTCGGGAGCGGAAAGCTCGGCGCTGGCTGCCGCCGGGGTGCGGTGCCTGATCCGTCTGCCCCTCACACTGCCATGTCCTCGATCAATGAGCGGCTCTGACGAGCAAATAGCCGGTTCTCGCGTGTAGGGCTGGGAGCCGCGCACATCCCGGGGATCCCACTCCCTAGCCCCGGGTAAGGTCTGAAAGAGACCGAGTAGTTTGGTACCGCTGTTCTTTTCAGCGGTAGTTTTGTTTCTTGGAGCACAAGCCCGAGGCAAGCCCTTCTCCCCAAAACAAGCCGTCTTAAAAAACTTAAAAACCCGTTTTAAAATGCATAGGTGGGTCCACTTCTGGAAATCTTTCTCCCTTTTCTATGTGTTTCCAGCTTAGAGGTTTTCCTCTCTACCTGAACCTGTGATCTGGTAAACACCCATGCCACTTACAGAAGCTCTCTCTTCTCTCTTCTCTCTCTGACAGATCTGAGAGAGAGGGAGGGAGGGAGGGAGGGAGGGAGGGAGGGAGGGAGGGAGAGAGAGAGAGAGAGAGAGAGAGAGAGAGAGAGAGAGAGAGAGAACCAGCTATCAAATGGGACAGGATTTAATCAAAATGGAGTAGAAAAGCCCAGAGCCACCATAAAGATGCTAGGAGGGGCAAGGCAGGAGGCAAAACAAAGGCAGTTTTTAAAAATGTTCAAACTTTGCTCCTTGAAGCTTCGAGTTTGCTCCTTTTCCGAAGAAATGAACAGGGATGGAGAGTCTACTTTCCTCTGTGATCCTGCTCTTCATTCCTAATCAAATATGGGTTTTCTATTTCTTTTTATTGTAGAACATTTTGACTTGTGTATTGGGGGTTTTGCTTGTTTGTGTTTGTTGTTCTTTTTTTTTTTTCCAAAGTTGCAGGAAAAAGAATCTGTAGCTCTCACAACCTGAGGGGACCCAGGACAATCTCCTCCAGGAAAAGTGAGGGTGGAGGGGAATAAAACCTCACTACAGGAATGTAACTTTAGCTCCTGACCTTGGTCTTGACCCTTAACTTTCCTCAGTCCATGAGCCACCTCTGGAAAGGCTGGCTGGGCTATTTGAGGCTGCTGACTCAGATACACTAATTGCTGAAAGATGTTCATGCTTCCCATGATAGTTTCATAGGAGGTAGACAGGGGGTGTGAGGAGGGTAAAGAGGGAATTTAAGAAGAGAGTAAGTAAACTCAATAGTGTATCTAAAAACACTTATTTTTTTAAAAGAAGAATTTTGGGCTCAGCCAAAATCTACTAATATCAGGCAAATCTTAGATGATAATTAAAGAGCAGAAGAAATCTACACCCAACAAAGCAAAAACAAAAACAAAAAACTTCAATTCACAACTAGAGGTAATAACCACAGAATATCAAAATTCTCCTTAAAGCCAGAGTCAGATTGAAAGGTTTATTCAGTCCACTAAAATGACCATCATTCCTTTAAAACAGCTGAGCATATTTTGGAAAAGAGATTTCTTCCAGCTACAAAACCAAGTTTTGGTGTTACTGTGTCACTCCCTAAGGGGGTGTTGGGGTTTTTTTCCCCCCTCCTTTTGGCATCCAGCAAACACCCTTTCTAAAGCCTGTGCTCTTCTCAAAGATTTCTGAGGAAGAATGACTTCATGTGTTTGTGTAGCTGCATTGTATTCAAGAAAAAAGGGAGGGGTCTTCATAGCTTTGTACTAAACAAGTCTGTTGCAATAGAACATGCCATATTTTTGACAGTGATCACAAAGAACAAACCTCCTGTATTTGCCAGCAGATATTTAGAGATGGCTTACAGTTTTGCTGTATATATGGAACTACCATTGGCACAGTTTCACTTACTTCTCTATATGTAGTGAGTTATTTGCTCCAGACTATCTGATATGTTTCAAAATATGCATAGTATGTTACATACAAATACATTATATGAACCAAAAAAAAAAAAAAAAAAGGTCTGATGTATATATAATCCATAGTCTCAGCCAGGCAGCTTTCCCTAACTTAAACCCCAAGGGGGTTTTCTCTGTGGAAAGCCTTGCATAAAATGATCATCTACTTGCCTCCTTGACTTGCCAATGGAAGACAACTAATTGTTTCTTTTCCTGCCCCCTCACAAGTACCATCAGATTGATGGTGATTTAGTTTTTGATGGTTTTAACAATGAAATAATGGGGTCAAACCAAGTGGGGGAAAAAGTCTTATAAATGAATGTGTAAGGTATGTAGCTTGACTAGCTGGAAGAGGAGCCACTGGTCCCTGATTATCTCAGTCTCCCAAGGTCATCATTCTGATTTTCCTAGTGGTAAATCCTATTCCCCTTTTCAAGTCTGTGTTTTTAATCTGGGGAGGGGGGGCACAGGCCATCCTTAAATGCTCAGTTGGAGTAAAAGGAGAGCACCAGGTCTGGTTTGTTCAGTTGAAATCAGTCTGCGTCTTTTATTCTCCCAAACCACGGATCCTTCTGCTTCTGCAGCTGCTACTCCGCCTTCCTTCCCGCCCTCACTAACCCCTTCTAGGGTTGTGTTTGGTTTTGTAGGCCTTTTGAAACCATGAGCATGGCTATTCCTAAGAGTGGCATGAAGATCACAGAATTTGAAAGAAATTCCCTCTGGGATAAGGACCCCGTTGTCCTATTTTAGGGGTGCTGTTGGGAGATGACCATTGCAAAATGCTACTGGTGCCATAAACTCCACTCCTGCCCCAGTGCTGGGGGAAAGAGAGAAAGGAAAATGAGAATCAGGGTAAGAAAAGTTATTGGCACAAATCAGTTTCTAGAACAGAGACAAAGCTTTCCTAATTACTTATCCCACAACCTAAAGGAAAAAACAATCAAAAACAATTATTTCTCCCATCCTTTATTCCTCTGAAGCAAACCTACAAGTTTGAAGAGGTCAGATTGAGAAAAGAGAGACAACTGGGAAGGGGAGAGTAGCTACTCAGAGAAATGCTTATATGCTAAGGTGCTTAAATATATACCAAATACATGTTCAGCGAACCCTGGCTTTTAAAACACCCAGTTCTGCTTTTACATAAGATGTTCAGAGCTCAGAGTTCAGGTCTGGAGAGCACAAATGAGCACCAGCAGCATAACCATGCTACAAGGGCTCCTATCAGCTCACTCCAGAACCAGTGAGTCTGCAGCCCATCCAACACCACAGCAGCTACTGGGAAGCCTCTCTTTCCAAAAGTCAAAAGCAGTGGCACTTGGAATACAAACAGAAACCTACCACAGTTCCATTTATTAGGGAGCTCTGGGCCTTCCAAGGCCTTTTCTCTCAGAATCCTGCTTATCCCCTAACATCCTTCCTGAGAAGATGGTCTTATTTCCTTTATATATTTTTCCCAGTGAAAGGAAAACACGAAGCACATTTCCACTGAATTTCAGAATCCTAAAATCAAAAGAGTGCTTGGGTTGGCCAAGGATTCTTCCTCTTAAGAGATTCCCGGGGGAATCTCAGACCTGCAGACTCAGGAAGCCTGAGGAGAGCCAGGGGTTGAAGCAGAGGTGAGGAAGTGATTGAGCAGCATCTAGCCACCACCAGGGCAGACTACAATCTCCAAAACACAATCTGGGAGGAAAGGGAAAAGGGGTGGGGCAGGGATGTGAGGGAGCCTTTGCTCAAGTGTGGGGTTCAGCAGCCCTAGTCCCAGCGGTCCCAGAAGCACCTTCCTCACTGGAAGTTTTAATAGTTTTTATTTCTTGAAACTACGTAGAAAGTGCGGGCAGTCTAAAAACAGTGTTCAAGGCTTTGAACACAGTGTGCAACTTTGCAAAAGGATTTAATTCTGGGCAGGCCAAATTCCAGAGGCCCCATTATTATCAGTTTAGATGGCCCTCTGGACCTTTCAAATTCTAGTCTATAAACTGGGCTTTTGAATTGTAAGACCACAGTGCTCCACTAGAAAAGGCTTGGGGTTCACTCCAGTTCTTCTGGGCAGAGAAGCATGATAGACTGGCCTGCAGTCAGGTCTCTGGACTTGGCTCTTGTTGGGCATCTACCAGCCCCAACCTCCAAACGCAAGGCCTTCTAACGCCTGCAGTCTGGAAAGCCCAGTGTTTGGAGCTGAGTGCGTCCAGAGGACTTTAACAGGGTCCTGTCCCAACTTCTTGAGTTACTACTCAACCTGAATGCGTCCCCCTTTACCTAGGAAGGCACTTGGTGACCTCGATGCCCAGTCCCCCGCTTTAGTTCACCCAAGGTGCCTTTCCCGGCGGTGCGTGAGTTCTACCTGCACTGGAGCCAACCCGAAGGCCGGCTTCCGCCGGGAAAGAAAGGCCCCAATAGGCCAACTTCGCAGAACTCGCCGCCGGCCCTCCCCGGTGGCGGAGCAGCAGGCGCTCGGAAGTGGCCGCGCGCAGGGTTGGGTTCCCGCACCGCAATCGCTCTTACCTGGCTTGGGGAGCTGCACCTGCAGAGCCCCGGACTGGGACTCGGCCGCCCAACGCAGAGCGGCGGCCGCCGCCAACTCTGCAGCGGGGCGCGGCGGGGGCTGGGACGGCTGCGAGGTTGTCGACGGCTGCTGGGCAGCGGCGGCCGCGTCCCCCGGCGGCGAGGGTCCCGGCAGGGCGCGCAGCGAGTCTGGGATGAGGCTCTCCAGGCTCTCGTTGGCCTGTTGCCTGCGCAGCGCCACCTGCGCCGCCATGACCCGCTGCCGCTCGATGATGAGGATGCACTTCTCGCAGGTGCAGTCCTTGAAGCGGCAGTAGCGCTTGTGGCCCTTCAACCAGGACAGGACGCCGTGGTTGCGGCAGCGCGCGCACTTGGGCGTGCGCTGCAGGGGCGCCCGCGGCGGCTGCGACACCGGGCCGCCCATGTACAGGTAGGGGGAGCCGTAGCCGTTCATGCCCCGAGCTCCCGGAAGAGCTGGCGGATTGGCGACCCGAGCCGGCCTGGGGGCGCCGGGCGGCGGGCTGGGCGGCCGGCTCCGGGCCGGCTTCGGAGCGGCGCGGTTCTCAGTCCCTCAGCCTCCCGGCCGGTGCTCCCCCAATCCCACGCCGGTCGCGTCTCCGCCGGCCGCAGGTTGGGCGGGCGAGTCCTCTCTCGCCTGGGCGCTGCGGCGGCTGCAAGGAGCCGACGAGAGCTCTGGTTAAGGTCTGAGGTGGCGGGACTGCAGCTAAGGCGCGCGCCGGCTGGGCCCAGCACCTCCTCCGCCGCCCTCCACCCCCTCCTCCCTCCCACCGCCACCCCCACCCCCAGGGTCCGGGTCTCTTGCACTCCCCACCTCACTCCACGCCTTCGTCCTTCCTTCCCGCTCGCGCCGCTCGCGTCCCTGCACTTTACCTTCCTGGCCAGCGGCAGCCAGACCACTCCCGCGGGGGCGCTCACGGCCCCCTCCTCCGAGCTCGGCGCTTCCCCAGCCCGCGGCGGGAGGGACTGCGGCGGGCGCTCCCGGGCGAGCGGGTGCACTTGGGGCGGGGACCAGGAGGTCCGAGGGTAGAGGGTGGGGGTGCTGGAGGAGACTTGAGGCGGCTGCTTCCTTTCTCTCTCTAGGTTTGGTTTGGCGGCACCGCGCCCGAGGCCGCTTTCATCCCGACGCCTGGCTGCAGAAACTTGGCTCCCCGAGAACCCGAGGCGGCCCTGAGCACTGCGGGTCCACCCCGGACTCTAGGGGAGCCCACAGTGTTTTAAATTGATACTGTCCCGGCGGGTCGCCACTGGCAGAGGCGTATGGAAGTGGCCTTTGGGAGATTTGGGCTTTCTCGATTTCCCTTTGCAACACGCGGTAGAAGCAAATGAGTGTTTTTGAAAACCTGCTGTTCCAGTGATGGGAATCCATTTTGCAGGCTATTTTCACGTGACACATCGTTCTCAGCTGAGTTTTTTTCTCTCCCTTTCTCCCCACGTCCTTGTAAAAAGCATTCCCAGTCCAGAAAGGCTGAGAAGTGATCTGAAGAGGATTTGCTGAAGTGCTGGGTCTAAACTTTCAGAGCTAACTTAGCGCCCCCAAAGTTGCCGGATGTAACATCCCCCTCTGCCCAACAGCCATTAAACCGTCGAACGGAGTTCTCTAGTCACCCAGTGCAAGTCTCACGGACTCGGAGATCTTGTTATGAATAAAGACTGGGGCTATCCCCACCCCCACCCCCAACCTCCCCGCAGCGTCTTTGGCGGGAGGCAGCCCCTGTGTATGATGACAGATAGCATAAAACTTTTTTTAAGCTGTTACTTGTGTGTGTTTCTGACTTAAGCATATTGGTGTTTGGTCTAATAAATACCACAAGTGCACAGGTAGGACTCATCCCCTTCCTCCATTGAAGAACACAGAAACAAAAACAGGTGGATATAGTCATTGGGGATACACAGCAGCACGGTGAGGGGGGCAGCGCTGTGACAATCTCGGAGCGTAGGTCCTCAAACTCCTAAGGGCCGACACAGAGCTGAACTCTCAGCGGTCTAGTCAATTCCAACTTGAAAGGAGAGCATAGACAAGTTTGCCGCCACGGCTAGCCCTGGAGCTACATACTGCAGCCCTGGTCACCGCAGGAGGCAGCTTTTCACTGCTTGGCCCAGGAAGCAGGAAACTCAAAAATGACCCTGTGTATATGCGGTGAATTGCAGTGACTCAATGTCAGGGCTTTTAAACCCAACCTTCTGATTAGAAAGGTGATTCCGAGTTGGGGGGGGGGGAGGGTTTGAAATGGAACCTGGTTGTGAGCAGTTCCGTAGAAGTCCCTAGTCTTCCTCCATTTCAGAACTGTCCAGAATTTGGGGATCACTAAAAGCTGACCTGGTGCGCATGACCAGGAAGCTCTTTCATTTGAGTGTTATTTGAGAGACCACCCTCTCACAGCTGCATTGGGCAAGAACCTTACCCATGAATCCCCTACCATCTCAATCCCTCCTCTCATTGTCCTCAAACTTTGCTAGGAAACTATGTCCCCCAAACACTACAACTAGAAGGAAATTCAGAAACTCCAGGAACTGGAAGCATAGGTCACAAGGTGGGCCAGAGGCCTGATAATAGGGAGTTGGCAATTGCATGAGCAAATGATCAAAAGTGACGAGACTCTGTAATCTTTCCATCTTAAATCTCCAGGTCTCTTGAGAACTTGAGGACCATAGACTTATTCAACATCAGGTTTTCTTGACTTTTCCCAAAAGATCAGCAAAGACAAAGCTTAAGAAATTGGGGAAAGCAGGTTCTGCACCATGTTTGGGGGTAGGGGGGGAGGATTCCCAGTACCAAGTCAACCCCCTTTCCTCCATCGGTCACCCAGTCACCCTATCCCTTTGCCACTCAAACAGTCTGGCATTATTTGGTCCTGAGGCCGTTTCACTCCAGTGCACATCAGGGGCTGAGACCTAAATACTCATTTGATATAGCACAATAATCCTTTTCTCATATTTGATGGGAATGTTTTCCATATCCCAGTATTTGACAACATCTCCCCATAGGGACAGGTTTGTATTTATGTTGGTAAAATGTTCCCTGCCTCAAAGTCTATTGTAACCCAACACCTGACAACCCCAAGTCCCATTTCTGTTTGCAGAAAGGGTTTATTCAAGCACATAATGGGATCCCAGCAGAAAGCCTTTCAGAACAAGGGGCTATGGTAAACTTCACCACATGAACTCCGTTTCCAGGGCTATTAAGCTTTTAATTGGAAAATAGCAGAGGAAATTTCAAGGTGACTATAACGTGTTAGCAGTTAGTGCAGAGAAGAAAAGCCCGAGCGGGAATGAATGTAGAAAGCATATGGTCCGAATCACGTTTAGGAGGCGCGGCCTGCTTCTACTAAGTCCCGGCAGCCTATACACTTATGGGAAAAATCATCAAAGAAATTAGAAAGGAGAGGGGGAGGATTACAAGTTAATGTAACCTCACTAGACTGGATCCACTCAGGTTCTTCTCTGAATGGAGGGCTTGGGGGTGTGTTTTCAAACCACAACTAACTGGGTAGAATTGTGACAGGTATAAACAGTGAAAGAAAGCTAATGTACGAATGTGTTTTTTTTTTTTTCTTGGCATGCACACACAATCTAGTGTGTATATCTGAGAGCTCGGCATGCAGGTGCTCTTGCTCAGCAACTGAGGATGCTCTCACTCCAAATCTGGGAGTCCTGATAACTACTTCTTAGTCCAACCAACATTTAATCAAAAAGACAGTTTCATGTTGTCCTGGATGTATAATACATCAGGAAATTTTCTGCTTTGCTGGATTCTCATGGAGGGGGGTGTGAGGATTCCTGTGTTACCGTTTTTAATGCGACCAGGGGGATGCCAGAATCCGAAAGCCGTGAAAATACAGGCAAACCAGTCCCTTTCCTGGCGCTAGAATGTTTCATCTCTCATCCAGTTCAAGCCTCTTGGCATTGTTCGTTGGCCAGCTTCAAATTGAAAGGGGCGGGAGGAAAGTGCAGAACTGGACGGTGGGGGCAACCAGAGATCAATTTCTTGAGGTGACAATAATGTCCTTGTTTTCTCTCGATTAATTGGGGAGAGACTTTTGAGTACCTCCTCTTAGGATTTCCGAAGGCGAGGTTTGTGGCAACGGGCAGACACTGCTGGGTGAAGGGGCAGCAGATCCTGGTCTAGCAGGCCGGGGAGGGGAGGAGGGAGGGAGCAGCTGAGAGCAGGAAGGTCCTGGATGATCCTGTCCCTACACCATTTTGGCAGTGAGTGACCGGAGATCTTCTGAAGCAAACAAGGGCAGAGTGGCAGGTGACACCGCTAGCCCCTCGCTAAACCGGCAGATGCTGTTGCTCGGTCCTTCACATTCTTCAGTTCTCCTAGCGAGCAGCGGCTTATCCGTGGGATGAAGTGCTCCCAACTGCGCAACTCGGACCCAGCCCGCAGGAAAAGCCGCGCCCTTCTATGCCTTTTGTGGGGTGGCAGTATCGCTCCGACCTTACTGCGGCCAAGCAGCGACAGCTTTCAAAGGGAAGGACTGGAAAAGCGCGCCCTGGGTGCGCTCCGCACTTGGGCCTCTGGCCCCAGCAGGATGCGCCCCAGGGCCCCCGCCTGTCTGCTGCCGGGGGGACGCCCCTAACATCTGTAGCGAGCGCTCGAGGAGCCTGGGCTGGGAAATGGCACACTTGTCCAGGCAGCAGAGGGGCGTCGGCAGACATGCCCCCACTGTTTGGGAAGGTTTCCGTGGGCGTCCTGCGGGCTGCCTCCCATCCAACAGAAAAGGAGAGGAAAAGGTAGCCTCCAAGGTTACATGAGAGCAGCGGTGCCTTCACAAACGCTTAAGACCATCTTTTCTCTGCGACTTTAAAATTACAAACAAAAACAGGGTAAAGAAATCTTATTAGGTAATTAGAGCGAGCGTCAAGGGAAAAGGGGAGAAAGTTTCTCTCTCCTCGTGGTCGCTCCGCGTTCTGGTAGTTTTCTTCTCCCGAGGCGAGACGCTAGTTCCAAGAATTCTCTTCGGCCGCTCCTCCCCCGCTGCGCAGGGACAAAGCCCCGCGGAGGGGCGAGTGGGCGGAGAGGCGGCCTTAGAGAATAGGCCCCCCTCTGTTCGAGGGGCCCAGGGATAATTTTAGAAGGCCGGCAGTTACCCGAACCCCAGAGGAAGTGGACTCGAGCTCTAGGGACAGTGGCCAGGCTGGCGGGGGAAGTGTAAAGCCGCGGGACTGAAGCGGCGGGCTGGGTTTGGGGACACTCAACGAACCCCAACATAAGGAACCATTGCCTAGACCTTCCACTCGCTCAACTCCGGCGGAGGCTCCGCAGCCGCCCCACTTCCGGCCCCGCCCCCAACCGAGCCCCACCCCCAACCGAGCCCCGCCCCAGCAGAGCCCCGCCCCCAGCAGTGCCCCGCCCCTGCGCTGCTCGGCCCGCCCTTCTGCTGCGGTCCCGCCCTAAGCTCTGGCGCGTGCAGCTTTGAACCACTGTGAAATGTGCTGGGTTTTACTGGGGACAGAGGGTGAGAAGGAGACTTAACGAACAAGTGGCTGAGTGAAAGCCGTTCGCATTTCGGTGAGGAGCCGGGGTGGGCGGGGAGGGGGAGAAGGCGTCTTTTCAAGGACAGAATCTCCCGACTTAGGTAGTGGCGGAGCGTCAAGCGGGGCAAGCTCTGCGCAGGTGCGGGCAATGGCCCATCCCAGACTTGGGCCGCGTGGCGCGCCCGCGGAGGGAAAAGAGTGGACGAGAACCCAGGGCAAACAGGGCCAAAAGTCCCGGATGGGATGCGGTGCGAGGGCGAGAACCGGAGACGTTCACATGCCCCACGGACTGGTCCAGCGGAGGAAGCCCCTTCCTCAAGCTGCCCTCACCCAAGTTTGTGACCGCGACGCTCTCGCTTAAGAGCACTTGATACAGAAGCCGGGCACGGTCGCGCGTGCCTGTAAGCGACAGCCCATGGAGCGGGGCTGGGACTGGGGATCGCGGTTCGAGTCCCGCCTGGGGCTCGTAGGAGATCTAGTTCCAAAAAAATAGCTGGGCGTGGTGGCGCGCGCCTGTAATCCCAGCTACCTGGGAAGCTGAGGCTGGGCACAGCTTGAGTCGGTGCCTGCAAAAATAGCGAGACCTAGTCTCAAAAAAAAAAAAAAAGCACTTAATACAAAGCGTCAAGATGTGGCGCGACGTAGTTGGACATGAGAAATTAGTTTGGAACTAACGAGCCCGTGAAGCGGGGGTTGTGTGGGTGGGGCGTCTCGTTTCCAGGAAGTGTTAAGAAGACGGTTCACGACCCCGCCCCCAGTTGCGGCACGGTGTCTAGGTTTGGGTCGCCCCTTTGGAGGTGTGACAGTTGTAGCGAAGAGGAGGTGCCCGTAACCAAGGACGACCTTCCTCGACGCCCCCCGAAGCGCGGGACCTGCAGTCCACTAGTGGAAGGGGAGCAAGTGGTACCGGGCTGGGTCCCCAGCCACTGGGGTGGCCCGGGGGGACAGGTTCCCTCTTCCTTCGCCCAGTCTCACGTAGTGTAACGGCAGCTTATCCAGAGCCCAGGAGAGGAGAGCCTGCCTCGGCTTCTCCGTGCCGCCCGGGCAGCAAAGCTCCGGTAAAGGCCTGGGAAGGCGTTCAGGTGGGTTGGGTGACTTAGACGACGCCGACACGCCCGCACTTGGACGCGCGCGTAGTGCGCGCTCGTGTCCCGCGCACAGCACCGACACCGCCCGTGGGTGGGAAAGACCTGCGTGCTACCACCTCTTTCTACCACTTTGAAACTCACCGTCCTTCAGATCAGTGGATTAAAATAGTAAAACTCCACCAGCCAAGACTTAACTAAGTTCGGCTTTATTTTCAACACTGAGAAACTCAAACGCAGCCCACCTGGGCCCGCTGTACACCCTAGTCTAGAGAATAAAGACCGAAGGAGCAACCTTCCGCGTCACGGGGCTCTGCCGTCTCTGCCGGCCCCGGGGGGGAAGGCTCCAGGCAGTTCTATCCTTTAGGGCTTGTAGCGCAGCTGAGAGAATCCCGGTCTTCCCGCCGCCACCACAGCGAGTTGCAGAACAGGGGCCCGCCCTCCTCTGGAGGTGGCCCAGGGGTCCCTGCGAGGCAGCTGCCCGAATTTCGAATAAAGGGCACCACCAAAGAGGCCGCTTGGCTGCCGGGAGTCGGGACGCCAGGGAACCAAGAACCGCGCCGTTGGCGCGCAGGCCTGGTTTGACCGGACGCTGGCTGCTCGCGGCCAGCTCGACCTGTGAACATCAAATGAGACCCAGAATGCTCAGTGCCAGCTGACCAGGAACTCGGTCCTCGGGGGTCGCATCAGACCAGGAGGTTGCTCAGCCAAGGCTGAGTGTGCGGGCTGCTTATTCGCGGCTTTGCGTGGGTTTCCAGAAATACTGGAACACTGAAGGCAGCTCCATGTATGGGAGGGGGCCCTCCATTCCAGCGATAGGGCGTGTGGAGCTTCTTCTAACAAAACCGCTTAATAAAATTAGTATGTTGGGGTCATCTATGGAATGACAGGAACCAGAATACTCCTGGATCTAGAGAACCGAGATTTTTTTTCAAAGAAATGAAGGCAGCGCCTAGGCAGTGGGGCCGTGCGGCCTCCGCTCAGTGAGGGATGGTAATCTCCAAGAACGCCACCATTAACACCCTGGAGATGGCGACTGAGCCGCCCAGTCCCTTCCCTGCAGCGGCCAGCGGCCTAGGGCACCGCCTTCACAATAGCTACAGCTACAGCCACCCCGAAGGGCACAGGGCTGCAGTAGCAGCAGCCTGACAAGTGTGATAAAATGATCTTCCTTAACTAAACTCGTAAAGCACTAGGCAATAAAACTCAATCTTCTGTAAAATCCAATTAAGTCATTATCTGACTGATTGTATCTTTAATTGAAAACAGAAGTGACAGTAAATTTCTGTGATATATCAGGATCAATCGATACCGCTATACGATTCAGCCCCAAGAAGTGATTTATAATGTCAAACCTATATAGGTAACTCCACATTATTCTCTCTAAAACCACTGGTGGATGAAATTAAGAGTAAGTGCATTTAATAAAAAACAAGATGGTCAGGTTATTGATTACAACAGATGGGGGTAAAATCAAATAGATGTTTTCAAAGCACAGAGCGAAGAAAATACAAGTAATTTCTTTTTTCCTGTTTAATACCGCTCACCAAATATACACACAAGAAAATTCAGTCATCAATAACATTTTTATTTCAGGTACAGCTGCAACTACACAGAACAATGAATTTTTTTTAGATTAGTTTCATTTCAGGATGCTTTCTGTTACATAAGGAAGTACTCCATAAGCAATTTTTAACAAAATAATGAACTCAGAAGTCTGTGGTAACTTTTAAAGATGTACTTATTTTCAAATCAGATTACAACCTAAGGTTACAAAAGAATCTAGAGATTGCATCCATTTTCCCCTGTAGTAGAAAGAATGTGTATGATAAACTCTTACATTATTCTGGAACCACCACCCAGGAATTCACATTGCTAGGGTTACTTTCAATTGTACTGTTTTCAAATTATCCTTAACAGAAAAGATAGCGATTTTAAGGGCGTTTCCTTTTTTTTACCCCTGACTACATAGTTCAGTCTTGTTTTGGACTGGGGGAGGAAGGCAGTGTGTGTGTGGGAATAAGCTTTCCAACAGCAACACAGGTATTTCCATACACTCTGACCTTCTGCAGATTTCTCAAAGAATCTCAAATGGTTTGTATTTTTCTTCTCACTGGTCAGACTTTTCGCAGAATTTATATTTTTGCACTTATATTAAAATAATAAAAAATTTAAATCTAAGGCATCTAGGATTTCATTTTAAAACTTATAGTACCTAATTATGACTCATTTTAGATGCAAATATATTTACTGCTTTGAGTGAAAAATTTTATTTCTTGAAAACTACCTGTAACCAGTGTCATTCAAAAATTAATGGGGGTGGGAAGAGGACCCTATTTTAACTCCATGAGCAAAGCATTTAATTCTTATAGATGGTAGTCAGGGATCCTAGGCTACTCCAAATTTGTTTTAGACTAAATAAACTCTAAGAAACATAAACCAAACATGGTCTCAACAGTTAACTTGGCATGAATCAAGGCAAAACATTAACAAACCCGGTGTATAAATGGAATATAAGCCTGCTACTCCACGTGAGTGGCTGCGGGCAAAGGGCTGGTGCCGCTTACTCATCCTCCTCGATGACGGGCGTGACAGCGAAGTTGCTGGGCTCGGTAGCAGACTCACATTCGAGCACTCCCTTTGTGCTCTCGTTACTAATGGGAGAGCTGCTGGAGAGGGAAACCAAGCCAGAATCTTGACTGCTGGGCGGTGAGAATACTGGGAAGTGGAGAGACAGAGGGAGAAGAGTCTGTTAAAAGTAACTAGTTCTGCAATCAGCGTTTGATTAGGTTCCAACAAAGAGGCACTCTGCATTTCTATTCTGAGTTGACAGTACTTTTATCAACCATTAAAATTCCCAACACTTCTTTAGAAAGAAATGGTGCTTCGGAACAGTAAATCTTAAATCTGTTTAACCAAAGGGGAAGTTAGGGAGCAGAGTTTCAGTTTTATGATCACTAAAAGTAGTGAGCTTTATCCCCTTTGGGGAGACTATTTCCATCCTTCATCCAGTCCTCCCTTCCCTTATGAAAAATGCTAACAGAACTTGTCAGATGATCTGACAAATTAGCCCAAACAAGACTCCATGTCTGCCCACAATTTGACAGGTAACCCAGGTCTTTCAATATAGAACAAGAATCAATAATAACTTAGCAACTTTTCTGTTATTTTTCTTAGATATCAAGAGACAAAACACTTGAAGAGTCAGCATACACAACTTTTGAAAACCAGAAAGCAGTCAATAAGAGGAAAATATTTTAAGAACATGAAAAGTGAAAGAAACAATCATACCACACTCAAGTAGAGGTCAGGTAAAGATTTTAAAAGCAAACCCGTGGACATAAAATTCTACTAGGAAACAGACATTAAATATAAAGAATGTAAAAGTAATAAACTGTTGAACAATTTTTGCAACCTTACAAGCCACAGTAGATACAAATTTTAAGCAAAAGGGTCTCTGACCTTCTTAACCTTAGTGGAGTTTAGATCCACCCCCAGAACTCCCTTTCTACCTAGTGTGAATGTAATTAAGGGGAAGCTGCAGTGGTAATTTCTCTCCTCATTAACTTCCTGATTGGTTTCAACCTCAGGATTCTGCCGGGCAGTAGTTTGTCACCAATTCCAAATGGCCAATCGTTAATACTAATGTTTGTGTAACTAACTGCCAGCATCTGCCACGGCTTCTTGTACAACAATAATGGTGAAAGGGTACATTAGTGATCCTGCGTTAATTCAGCTTGTGTTCATCAATAGGGAAATCTATGATGTAATTAGCAAAATGCATTGAGAGCTGAGTGCTGAAGTCATTTGTAGGGAACTAAATCATGGTAGAAGCTGTACTAGGTCCTGATGTGTTTGCCATCAATACTTATTATGTTTGGAATTTAATAAGGTATATTACCATGCTGAAAAGAGACCTTTTTACAAGAGGGTTTTTTTTTTTTTTTTTTTGAGACTAAGTCTTGCTGTTTTTGCCCATGGAACTGCAGGCTCTCGTTGCCCGGGGTACCACAGACTCAAGCAATCCCCAGCCTCAGCTTCCCAGGTGGCTGGGATTATAGGCGCACACCACCATGCCCAGCTATTTTTTTGGAACTAGGTCTCGCTACCGGCCCCAGGCGGGACTTGAACCGCGATCCCTAGCCCTGGCCACTTCATAGGCTGAAGCTTACAGGCATGAGCCACCATGCCCGGCAAGAGAACACTATTTACCTTTCGTTGTGGGTTTGAAAAAGGCTTCTGCAGTTTGTGGAACCATACAAATAAGATAGCTGGAATTTAAGAAATAGCCCTTCAACCACTCCCCTGGACCAGATTATTTCAGAAAGCCTGTTTCTTTTCATGTGACAGATGGATAGACAAACAGATGCATAACTTTGCATAGTTACCACGATATCCAATAAGGAAGGCATGATCTGAAAACCTAGAGGTGAAAAAATCTGAACAATTTAGACAACTTCCTCATAAGCAATAACTTTTGATAGATCGATTGTTTAGTTTTTTATAACTTAAAAGGATACAATTTCATAAGTTTTCTTTTTAAAAGGAAACACATTCAAAAGTACTATCTAGATACCCCCAAAAGCAACCTTGGGCTACACATAAATGTGTTAGCAACTGTCCCCAAACTGGTAAGCAATGAAATCTACACTTATCATTTTATAGCATTTCATGAAGCCTTCTCACTAAATTTGAATTTCTGCATGGAGTTTTAAATCTCTGCAAATTCAAGATGATTTGTATTATATGCAAAGATGTTGTATACGCACAAAAATGTCTTCCATCTTACTACACACAGATCTGTAGAGTCTAAGAAGCAATCAGTGTATTTTCTCCCCATTCCCACTTCAAACCAGTGACAGCTCTTCTGACCTTCCAGGTCTGGCCTTCTGTCTCCAGTTAGCAACTGACCTAGGAGATGACTCCCACTCCAGTCACATACCTCTAACTCCCCATTTAGCAGAACTGGAACTGAATGAAAGGGGGAAGAGTGAGAATTCCACATAAGAAAGGAATTTGGGGGTACTCCTTTTCCCCTTTGCTCTCACTGGCCTTGTGCAGCTTTTCTTGGAAAGTATTCCTGTATCATGTGGTGCTAGAGACATGCTGAGTGTGTTACCTGTCCAGAGCAGGGAGACTTCAACATACTCAACACATGACTGCACTCCAGAGAAGAATCAAGTCAATAAACCCAACCTGTTTTTGAAAAATACGCTTATTTTTAAAAGTATCTCTCTCAAAATTGAAAGCCCTGGTACTTTAACTTTTGTTCACATCTTAGCACTATCTTTGAATAATGGGCTGCTGACTTGTTAGGAATAGTATCTGTTGAACTCATTTTGTGTAGCACCTCATAAAAGTAGTCCAAGTCCACTAGAGATTCAGTGTTTATTTTAGTAACTATATCCCCAAATCTACTACCACCTTTAAAGATACCCTCCTTCATGTTAATGCAGTTTCATTAAACTTTGTTAAGAGTAATAATTGATCATTGTAAATGACTTAATACCAATTAAAAATTCCCAAGTCAAAATTACCCTTTTTGCTTTTTAACGTGATCCTAATGAACTGCACAAGGCTAATTTCAACTCCAAAGATTCCTCTTAATTATTTTGTAAAAATGCTAATAATACCTAGTGTCAGTGGGACTGTGAGGAAAGACATGCAGTTGGTAGCAGTAGAAATTGGTTCAATCTTTCTGGACAGCAATCTAGTGACATGTGATAAGAACCGTAAAACTGTTTATACCCTCTGACCTGGTAATTCCACTCTGGGGAATAAGCCCAAAGAAAGAAAGAATAATTGACCCAGAGATGCTCAACACACCACTATTTACATCAGTGACAATATTAGTGCTTTCCAGTGGTGCTGCAGGCTTAGGGAGGGGGTGGGGCAGCTGCTTTGGGGTTGGGGGACAGGAAGCATTCAGAGGGAATAAACAATTCAGGATCATGCTACCCTGTAATCACCCACAGGCTCCCAGCACTTACAGAAATGGAAGAAATGACTTCTGGAGGATGGAAAGTAAGAAAAAGAAAAGAAGGGAAAACTCACCTATCTGATCTTTTTTCCTGTTACAATGAAGGTGGGTAAACCTCTGAGGCTGACCCTTGTTTGAACCAGCAAACCCAGTATCTGTTTTCTCTCAAGTAGCCTATTTGTCTACAGGTGCTAAAGTCTCTTACTTTTACTACTATTTAAAAACAAACAAAACCTTACACATAATCACTCTTCCCCAGTACTAGAGAAAAAACTTCAGAGGGTTTCAGCGATGCCATGGAACAGCAATATTCTTTTTGGAAAATATTACATATGTACTATTAGGAAAAAAAACACACCCTACCCCACTATCAAAAACAAAACAAAAACCACTCTAACTGCTAAATCTTTTGACATTGCAAAGACCCCTGACTTTTAACTTGAATGATCTGTTGGAAGCCAATGGACTGGAACAAATAATTCTCTTCCAGTGATGTGAGAAAACAGGATATTCATGCTTGGGGGGAAAAAATTCTTCCTCTATGTTAAATACTATTAAATTCACACACACAGAACCATTTAAAATAAAAACACAAGTGACATTCTCCGACTGTTAGTAACTCTTCACCTAAAAGCTGACAGTCAAGGAAGAAAACAAAATTGCTGGCCTCTGGTTTCCTAGAGTTTGCGGGCACAAGAGTCTGATGAAAAGCTGGTGGAAATTTCTTAAACAACAAATTCTTCCGCTTCATGATAACCAAAGTGTTTGGAAATAAAATCATGTCCAATCAATACCACTTAGCAGATATTTAATGTTTCGCAATAGAACTCTTTTCCACAGTAGAACTGCTGCCCTTCTCACTAACATTTAAAATAATTAGGATTATCTTAGCTGTCCGAAGCTTGGCAGGTTCAGTTTGTACTTTCAAACAGCATTAATTCTTGGCACTCAGAACAAGGGATAAAAGGTAAAGATATGAATGGAGATCTTTATTCCACCTGATCTATCATGGATTAGCTCATTCTTTTCCAGTTCATGCCTGCACTCTAGTTAAGAGGAAGGCTAAGCTGTAACTGATGTAATTAGAAACCACAAGCTGAGAAAAAAATAGCCCTTTATTAATCTCCATTTACTATAAATTTACTAAAAAAATAAGAATCTTTGAAACAATTAAGTGTGTTTTTTCCACCTAAGTGTAGTTCATGAGTAGTGACAAGAAATGTGACAAGAAATAAGTGTTCTTGAGGATTATATTTTCCTTGAAAACATATCTTAGTTGTCAGTTTTAAAACCTGACACCAATTTTGAAAGGGCCCAGCCTGGACTTTGCATACTGCAAAAGGAAACAGCCAAGTCACGGTAAATAGAGCTCCTGTAGATGGAGTAAGGTACACTAGCAGAGTTTCCTCCTCAGTGCAGCCATCTCACCCTCTGCAAGCACTGGGAATTGCCATCTTAAACCCTAAGTGTATATAGCACAAAAGCGTATATGGATGCAAATCAACAATCCCTTTCCCTTTAAATTTCTTGTGTAACACATATTCACAAATCACAAAATTACGCTAGAACAACTTTTGCAACATGTTGGAGAGAGTGCTGGCCTGGGAACCCAAGGATGTGAATGCACACAGCCTGGCCTGGCTCCATGTTGTTGCAGAATAGGCCTTCCCTAAGGCAGGCACCCAGCTCCCATCCCCTTGCATAGGGTTCAAGAATTTCACAAAGGGAAGTCCTACGTCTGTGTATCATTGTGTAGTATATGAAAAGAGAAAGGAATACCTTTCAGCTTCTACTACTTGGGACCCAGGCTGTCTTCTCAAAGTTAAACATTCCTCCTCTACCCTCGTCTGAACCGCTGCCCTGCGCAACAGATCCTCTTACGTCTCATCATTCCTAACGGACAGGCACAGGGTACCTGGAGTGCTGAAGGCACAAGGCCAGCCCAAGCACCAGAAGCTGCTCCTTATTCAGAATGTAATTTAGCAGAGTGAGGGCTAAGTGCTGACAGGCTCCAGAGAAGACCACATCCTACTACCCGAAAGCCTTGGACAAACCCCATAATCTCTTCATGCCTCCTTTTAAAAGGGGACAAAGCACATTTAGGAGAGTTCTACAGCAAAAGCGGGGGTCCCATTAAGTCTGATGCTGCTGCAAAGCCCATTAGTGGTACACAGCATCACTACTTGGTCACCACACCTATGTGGTCTGTAGCACCTCAACACTGGATGCTGTGCTTCATCAAGCCCTTTCCTAGCATCACATCCAGACTTTATCCTCCTCTCTGTGGCCCTCATCTCTATCTAGGCCAGATCTACTTTGTCTTTCCTGAGACACCGTTCCATATTCTCATCTCTGGAGACACAGACTGTTTCTACCACATGGAAGGCATTGAGTAGGGCAGCGGGGTGACAGAGGCTGGAGAGATCCCTCCCGGATCTTTCTCTACTCACATTAGACCATCTGTTAGGTTGGGCCAACTCTGTTCCAAACAGTGGGCAGCTCCATGGACACCTTTGAATTTCTGTGTCTTCCACTGTTGTTGTATCTCACAAAGTTGCTTTGACAATCTGGGAGGTGATATGGCAAAATTGTCTGCAAACATGAAAGCCCTCTACACTTGTGTCTGTGTTGAACTGTTCTGCCATCTACGACACCCAGCAGGTCTTCTCTGTGTGTTGAATCATCCCATACTCTTCACCAACTGTAGTGTAACCGTTCTGTTCATAACACCAACTGTAGAGCAAGTATCAGGCTCTTGGTAGGTTCTGTATTGATTCTTGCAGTTACAGACACATAGCAGGCAGGGTAGGGCCAGGGCTGTGAATGCTGGGAGGCAGGCAAGTCCGTGTCCTCTCCCCCCCCCCCCCCGGAAACTTTCACACTCCCTGGGTTCTTTCTCTTTTGCATTTTCTTTATATTTTCTCTTTGCCTTATACTCTGGTTTCTCTTCAGGTCGTATAAATCTTTCGCCTTTTTATATTTTCTCTTTGCCAGCTCTTCTTCCCCATGTTCTCCTAGCAGGGGTGGGGTGGGTGGGAGGGCAGTTGGAGGGGGGGGGTTGGATGGGAGTGAGGGAGGTGACATTGCCCTTTTATCTCTTCCAGGCCCAGGTGTTCTCACACATGCACACACCCACTGGGCCAGGTGTGTACAATCATGGGGAGGACACAATACCACAGGTGCTGGTCATAGAGGCTAATGGAAGACAAAGCCTCTACAACTTGTCAAGTCAATATGTTCTTGATCCACTCTCTCCTTCACAGACCTATGTGAGTCTCCAGGGAAGAAATGGCACCGCACTCCGCTATGTGAGGCAGGACCAAGACATTTGTAAGAGTTTTATCAAACATTTTAAATGTCATTAAAGATTTTATTAAACAATGGTTGGAAAGGAAGAAAAAAACTAGTTATCACACATCTCAAAGATCTCCACATGTTCTCAAGTAAGTTACAATTCTGATGTTGAAGGAGACATTTACTTTATTCATCCTTTTTACACACCCAAAGAATGAAAGCTAAGATGAATCCCACACTGAAACCTAAGCTTGTTACTTTGTGCTTTTACAGCCTCATGCACAGGGCTTCAGTTACCCATAAAACTTCCTGCGGCTGGACCAACAGGCAAGACTGGACTGAAGCATGCTGGTGCAGAATGCTGTGAGAACCACCTGGTGGCAGAAACAGGAAGTCTATGAGGGAAAAGACAACATCAGGGGAAAACTGTGCACGCTACCACACATGGTACAACGCACAAGGTAGGTGTTTAATAGAAGAATGAGGGAGAAAGAAGACAGAACCTCATCTTCATAGGCATACTACTATCACAAAGCAGCACTAACACACACTGGCAAAAAGAAAGCATCTCAAGTCAGAAACCAGTTTGAAGATTGTAAAGTATATGGATTTTATTTAATTCCATCTGCATTTACTAGAGAGGCTTCATTGTAAAGTCTGGGCACCAAGACAAAAAATAAAGTCAAACAAAACCTGGGAGAAGTGGTAGAAGTAGGATCTCACTGAGAAGAATCATCATAGATGCTTCAGCCTTACACAGTAATATATAATGAAAATCTCAGTCTTGCTGGGAATCTTGTAAAGGCTAAGAAAATAGATTATATTTTTTGAGTCCACACCACACACAACAAGGAAGCTGGTCATAGGACAGTTCCATGTCTTCTAACCAAGGACCCCAAATAAACTCAGTTTCCAGGTAGTCTTCCAGCTTTTGGTTAGCTTTTTGGCTCTGGAATGACATTAAGTCCCATAAAGCATGTGTTTTATTAAAAATATTTAGTAGGTATAGTTTTACATATATGATTTTTAGAAGTCTACCATTTAAAATTATTCTTATACTCTGCAACTCAATGGACAAAAGAGAATGTTCAGGAGTCATTCCTCAGTTACAAGAGGTATGACATTTGCTGGTTACGATTTTGGATAGAAAACCTGTACCCTAAGTGACGTGCCAGCAGCAGGTAGGCCCATTAGGTACATTATTTTATTTTTATTTCAAGCAACTCTCAGAGACATTGGTTGTGAATATAGTGCCTTTTAGGAGACTGCTTTCTTCAGAAAGCAAATACAACACTTCCTGGGTGCTATCATACTATGCCTTCTGTTTTTTTCTCACTAGCATTACAGGAAATTCAATGCTAGTGATTATCACCATTTTTTTCTGATACAGAAGAAGAAAGCAAACACCAAGACACATCTAAATAAAACATATCAGATGAAATCAATCAGGATAGAAAATTCCAGGCATTTCCAAACAGGAGACTACATGCCTACTCACAGTCACACAGTTATTTTACTACCTCAATACAACAGTCCTCATGAATGGATAAACTAGTTCAGATTACAAGGGCAGGAATATACTTTTGAAATGGTTCATGTTAGGGTGAATAGAAATAAGGAAATAATAGCATAAGCTGTGTATTTTTCCCAAAGGCTATTTCTACATTTTTGCATAAGATCTCAAATGCTTAAAAAAAATACATTTATTTCTTAAGATCTTATTTACCCATCAAATTAGCCCTGAAGAAGGGTCTTCAGCTCTTCAAGAGGTTTTGATTTCCAGGCTATGTAAAGCTTAGGACATTGTGACAGTTCCAGCCCATTTCCCAGAGGTTTCTGATACTTTTTCATTGTTTCATAACTCACCTTTTGACAAGTATTTGAGGTTACCTTTAGGAAAGTTACTGCTTTTCCTTTAAAATCACATCCTGTCTGAAGTCAAACGTAACTGTATCCTTCCTCTCCTCCCCAGTAATTCCACCCCTAGGTATTTACCCAAAAAAATTATGAAACACTAATTCAAAAGGAAATTATCTCATACTGAATCGGCTAGCCTGGTTGCTTCACTTTTGCCCATTAAGCTTCCAGAAGCATTTTTCTAACAAGCATCTGACAAAGCCCCAAAACACTGACTAGCATTTGAGTAGCTACCTAATTTCCTACTTCTCCTTACACATAAACTATGGCCCAGACTCACTCCTCTTGGTCCTAGCACAGACCTATGTTCCCTGCCTCTGAGTTCACATTGGTCATCCTCTGCCTCACCAGTCAAAACCCAAGTCAACCTCTCCTGATCCTTCTAATAGCAACAACCTCCCTCTCCACTAATGCCCAGAGAGTAATTTGCCTATACCCTCTCACCCCCAACAAAGGTGGAATCTGTGTCTTTGAGATCTTCTGGTGGTCCTTACCCATGGTAAAAGTTTAGTTAGTACTAGCTGAAGAATGAAGAATAGTAAATCTCACTGGACAAAGTCAATGATCTGTTAATCTTAAATTCTCAACAATCATAATGAAAATACTAGATGAGTATGCACAGAAATTTGGTGGAGAAGCAGCCAGAATGACAGAGCAGTGACAGTGGTTAGTCCTACATCAGAGAATGAGGCAAAACTAAAAGCAGATGGGAAACCAGCAGGACAATGAGTATAATAGCATAAGTGGCAATGAACCTGAACCCTCAAAAAAGGCTCAACACCATGAAGGCAAGAAAGAGAATCCACTCTCCAAAGCCATTGTAAGATATCAGTTGTTTGGAAAATTCACTGATATAAAACAGATCCTTTCTCAATGAGGCTCAATTAGTGAGACATCATTAATCTATTTAAAAACCCAGTCCTTGGATAGATGTAACCCCACCCACCTATCCATTTTGGACATTAACAAAAAGATCAGAACTGAAGCTAAAAAACAAAGTAAAAAGAAATCATTTTTCTTCATAAGAAAAACAGCTTAGCTTTAATATAAACTAAAAAATATGATGCTGTTAGATAGATTTTGAAGACCTTGCCTTTATGAGCAACTGACTGGAGATGTGAAAACACAATAAAAAGTTTGATTCATCAGGCATACATACACAGAACTCTGGCCCCAAGAGTGAGCAGATTCACACTCTTCACAAGTATACCCGAAACATAAAAATGATCATGTCCTAGTCTACAGAGCACAACCCCACAAGTTCCAAAGATGTACATATTTGAAAGCTTTGAAGGTCTTGGAGGCAAGTCCATAGTCCATCAGAATAACTCCTACAGAACAAAACCTTTCAGTTTAAAAAATGATTATATATAGATAGATATAAATATATGTAAGATATATATCAAATGTATTTATATATATATAATATCTATATATCTACATCTATATATTATATATATTTATATCTATATTATAATATACAATATATATCATAGATTATAGATATATAAATATATAATACCTAATAATATATATGATATATAGCAGTATATATCTTTACATAGATATATAGATGTTAATATATAATATCTATATATATATAACTTTCACTGACTCACTAACCAGCAGGCCAGAATTTGGCCACAATATAATTGATTTCACCCTTAATGCTACTGTTCAAAGTACTTAAATGCTTGGGCACTGACTCCAACCCACACACTCCTCCTCGATCCCATATTCCAAGTAGATCAGGTCTTTTCACACTTGGTTCATCTTCAGTGAAGACTGTAATTAAATCCATAATTTGAAAACACAAGTGGAAGTCCAGCACTGGCAGCAGTACTGGCTGTCCTCAAAGCCCAGGCAGAGGGCAATCAGCAACGTATGGCAACCTCCACTCCTTTAAGCTTAAGTAACCTGAGCATTTCAGGAGATGTCCCTCTTCTCAAAAGTGGCTTTTCATGGTTATTTGCAAGCTTCCTGGGAACCAGAACTTTATTTAAATTTTGTTAACAGGCCTGTTTATGCATCGCCTGGCTTTTTGATTACACCACCATTTTTAAAGCATCCATTACAGAACACTTGTCCAAGGTGTAGATGCTCTTAAGGAGCTGAGTATGCTCAGCAACGCAATGATGACTGCAGGTCCTCTTTCTTAATACAACTCCAGAATGAGCCAATAAAACTTCTGGAGCATTAAAAAAGGCATTGTGGTTTATTTGGTTATTTAATTCATGGAATAGGTATCTACTCTGTACCCAACACAGCTACAGCTACAGCCCATAAAGTCATGAAAAAAAAAAAGGGCACAAAAACATGTTTCTGTCCTAAAAACATGTTTCTGTCCTAAGGAGAATACCAGAGACACATCTGTCAGACACATCCGGGTCTAGATTCTGCTGGGATCACTTACTGAAGATGCGACCAGTATGGGTAATCACTTAGTAGATAATATGAGCTTCAATTCCTCACCCATTAATGAAAAATAGTTATGTTAAAGGTTGTTGCCATTAAGTTGTAGCAAGCTCTCAGATCAGGCCAGTTCCTCACTCTTGTTTGCCCTTTCCCCCAGTAAAGCAGCAATCAGTGTGTGCTGCAGGGACCACAGGAGCCAAAATCAGAAGGAAGGCGGAGGATTTTCCCCAATTATGTGTTTGCCTGATCCTCTGCTCACTCTTTGGACTTTTTTTTTCTGTCCCCATGTCTTCTGTTCCTCAACCCTGTCTTCCTTCAGCTGGCTACAGAGAAGGTTCAAATGCAAGCTGAAGCTCTTACCTTTATCAGGTTCTAGCTCTATGCGTGACATTTTTGTTTCAAAGAGGTGGCTTGTAGACATGGCAGAGACAAAATTCTCAAATGCTGGGAGCAAAATAGACTTTCCAAGTGTTGCCTATATCACTCAGTATAGAGTCACTGCTATTAAGTAGGTATATCTGTGACTTTTCTACTACATCAGGTTTTAGTAATTCAGAGAAAAGGTAATCTCGCCAGATGAGATTCTTGTCCATGCCCAGTCTGTGTCCCCAGCCCAGCATGGAATCACAGCCTTTCAGAGAAATCTAGCAATGATAAAAGTATATCAAAGAAAACAGGCACAGTGAGCTGTACGCATGAAATGCTCGCTTTAATGAGTGCAGGATGGTGGACACTTGGGGAGATGACACAGGACTTCTCAGGAAGGCTGGACTTGGGCCTAAGGCAAGAGCTAGGAAATGCTGACTTAGGTGAGCAGGCTTGTGAAATGAGATTCAGCCCACACTATTTATTAGCATAATTATTAATAATAATTGCCATCGTTCGTTGAGCCCATATGGTGTTCCATATGTACTTTTCGGCTTCACAAAAACCCTTCAGGGAGGAAGGCATTAAAACCCTCATTTGAAAAAGATCTTTATATGGAAGCTCAGAAAGGGCCCAAGGTCACACAAGCACTGGAGTCAGAGTCAGAATATATGCTCAGAACCTGAACCTGGGACTGTCCACCAGAGGTCATGGTGTATTGCGACACTTTGCTGATGTGACTCTCCACATTGTTCAATCAATACCAAACCACCCAAGGGTTCCTCTGTCATGATCTTTTCTTTTCTTGCTCACAAAGTTGTTCACCTAGTTCCTCCCCAGAAAGCTATGATTTTGCAGTAGGAAAGATACCTTTGAAGTCTGGTAATCCGAGTGGCAGTTTTACCTTCTAAAACTGAACCCAGGAAAACAGTTACCCAAGGGATCCCAATTCCTATACGTTTAGTGCTCACTTTCCAAGCAGAAGAGCTCTGAGGAACGTTCCATCATGTGACTATGAAGAGTGAAGGGTCAGTGGCAACTTATCTTTTGCTGCTTATCAGCTTCTAGAAGGTTCAGAGCAATCTACAAGAACAATCGCTCAATGCAGAGCCCTAGGCCCTGAACACCAAGGCAGAGAGACAGGATGGTCTGTCTTGCTGAGCAGGCAGTCTGCCAGAGGCTGTAAGCAGTAGACTCATTTCCACCAAGATTTCTGAGCAGCTGGCAGGAGAGTCTGAAATGGAGCCAGTTACAGGATCTGGGAATCTGAGAGCCAACATACAACGAGCTGTTAGAAGTGTTTGAGGGCCCTATTCCCCTCCAAGGTTACATGTGCCAGAAATAAAGAGTAAAGAAAGGGGACCTAAGATCCTTCTCAATGTAAATACTTTGCTTTTCCTTTCATCTGATTTAAGATAACAATGACTTGTACTGTTTAGCAGAGCACACATCTCACTGAGAGCAGCGCTGGAGCAAGCAGATGGCAGCCACAGCAGGTCAGTCCCCCATGCCCCACTGATACATTTCACCACTGTGTTCCCCAAACACCAAAAGGAGCTGAATTCTGGGCAAATCCATACAGGTGAGTTTTCAGAGTAGATAAGTAATTACCCAATTCCACCTCATGTGACCTTCCGTGAAGTGAGGGCGGAGACAATGAAAAATGAACCAATTCACCCCAGCAGGCTCCAGTACCTCCCGGTCAGCAGTATCAAGGGCTCCGGATACATCTAACAGAAATGCTGCGGTGCCTGACCAGGGCCACCAGCAGGGAAACAGATCAATCAATGAAGCCATCAGAGTCCAGCTTGTGCTCAAATCTAAAACCAGAGCATTGGGAAACAGCATAGGTACAATCATGAACTCCTGGATTCATACAGAATTTGTCTTGAAGGCAATCCTGTCTCTTGCGTAAGTCATCTCTGGGACCTGAGTTTGCTCATGAATAAATCAAGGAGTATAAGCATAATGACTTCTGACTTCTCTCTAATTCCTTGTGTTGATCTCTCTGAAAGCCCAGGTGCCTGCTTGGAGTCGGCACTATTGAATATAAGACAGAACTCGGTCATTTAGCATCAAGTGATTATTGCCAAAGCAAGAAACTAAGACATTTTCTTCCCTCATAAAGACACTAATGTTTCTTGTAAGAAATGCATTAAGCTCTTTGCCAGGCGCCTCAAGGGGGGAGGGCAATTTTGCCATCCTGGGTGGCTACAGAAGCTCAGCTTCAGACGACACATGTCAGCCTTTACTCAGAATTAAAGGTTGACCATAGTCTCATGATTTGATGAAGACTAGATTATTAGCTAACTGTTCATAAGGAACTTCCTTAACTCTATCGGTTTCCTGGTATCTTCATGGGCTCAGCTTATGACTCCCATCCATGAAGGAGTGCCAGTCACTGCTCTTCTGTGTGTTTCTCCACTATTGCCCAGTATGTCCCAGCAGACCTCTTCCACCCATCAACACACAGAACAAACCCCAGACTTCCATACACAGGAGACAGCACCGGGTCAGTCTCACTAGAAACACAGTTGCCCCCTGCTAGCTCAATAGGTGTTTTGGTTATAAGATCAAATCCTTTACTAGTAAGAGAACAGCTACAAAAAGGGCAAATCACTAGGACTTTTGAAACACCTATGCCTATTTAAGAGTCAGTGTTTTTATGTAGAGATTAACTGGGAGCCAGCGCAAGCTGGCTGTTAGGCAGAGATGGACTGGATAGGATTGATTTGTCTTGAGACCTGTAGGGAGAGGAGGGAACAGTGGTGGCCAAAATGGTCCAGCCACCTGGCACTTCAGTGACTGCCCACATGCTGGATAAGGATGCCTCCCTGATAACCAAGACCACTTGAGAGGTATTTTTTCTTGCTGATGGAAATGGAAATGAAAATGCCCACTAAATTGTATTTTTCACCCATCAGACAAACACAAATGTAGATATTCACTAACATCACAGCAGCAAAAATCTGAGGTAAGAACTACTTTCATACACTGTCACTAGGAATGTCAACAGTACAGCCAGTCCTGGGGTTAATCAAGCTATATTTAATTCAATCTAAAACATGGGATTTCTTTCAAATGTCCCTTCTTAGCATCTCTCCACATGCTATCACATGTAAACAGTAAGACTGTCACATTAGTCTGTAATACCAAAAAGGAAAAACATTATGGCTGTCAACAATAAGGAAATTAATCAGTTAAACTATGAACAACCCCAACTACAAACTGATATGTGCCATGGAAAAACAATAAAGTAACATAGTAAAGTACCTTACACTGACATGAATCATCTCTAAAACAATCAACTACTGACTGGAAAATGAACACCTGAATAACAAACTAAAAAAGCAAGTAAATTATGTATTTCTATGGAAACATGCATCTATCTGCATGTGATTTCATAGCAAAAAAGGCTAATATGACATTAAGTGTTGAGCAGTTAATGCAATGTTAAAATTAATTAAAATGTTGTAAAAATAGGCCATAACATTCCACCAAGATCACAACTAGTAAAAAAAAGATGTCTAATATTAAAAAAAAAAAATTGCCAGGAAAAAAAGAGAAAATAAAAACAATATTCTACTCAGAAACAATAGTTATTTAAACTATATTCAGAATCAGGTTTTGAAAAACCAGTTCTTCAGGGTTATTTTTGATTTCTCTCTGATATATGATGTAAACATCCTTTTTAAATAAGGTACAAGATAGCTGTATAGCAAGTTTCGACTTGATAAAAATTTGAAATGGTTGACTGCAAACCATTACAAAAGAAAATAAACATTAACTAGAGCATAGTAATATGGTTGTTATGAACCATTAAAAATTATTTCATTTTTGAAAGTGCCACTCTACAGAAGATCTAACTGGGGTTAAAATGTGCAGTGGATTTCATATCATCATCACCACTATTGTCATCATTATTGCTATAGTGCAACAGGTCTTTACAAACCAGCAGAGAGCTAGAGAAAATTCTTTAGTCATTTCTGGATATGTACTTAAGGAAACTAATTTACTGAAATATCTTGTTAACTGAGTATGTGATCCATATCCTCCAAACTAAATAATTAGAATAAAAATATACTGTAGTGTCTGTTTGAAACATCACAGCATAGTAATGCTTCTTTAATGATTTAAATTAACCTATTTTATGACATAATCTTTTATTTTAAAAGTGCATGACACTGTGATAGAGGCACAGATGTAGTATTTTGAATAAAACAAAATGTAAAGTACTTCAAAAACTAAGAGGCTTGAGTCGGCTTGATTCCATGTATACAAAAGAGGTGGTTACTCACAAGAGAGTGATTTGACATTCAGGGGACTAGAGTCTGTCCTCAAAACAGACCTGCCACCCAAGGCAAAATATCTGAAATCCTACTATTAAAGATTCATTTCTTCAAAATAAACACCAGTGTCCTTTTAAAATGCAAATAATCAGGAGGAGTAGGACAGAAAATCAATATTATTTTAACATGTTATTTATCAAATTGTTTTCTCTCAAAAGAAGGAGAGGCAAGTGGGGAGTAGGCTCCTGAAAGTGAAAAGCCATCTGAGGTAGGTACAAATGAGCTACCTATGTCTGAGGCACATGCGTACCTCACCGTGTGAGGCATCATGGGAGAAACGATCAAAGCCCAGTCCTACTAAAAGTTCCATTGCTTTCCTGGAACTGGCCCTGACTGGGACACTTTCCACTATAATTTAAGAATTTCAGCAGATACAAACTCAATCAGGAACACATCACTAAAAGGATGGTGGAATTCATCGAGCAGTAAGCACGTGCCAGAGCTAGTGCTCAGCCCTTTACATAATCATTTTGCTTAATTCATACCAAAACTAAATGTAATGAAATGTATACCACCACCTCCAATGCACAGATAGAAAAACTAAGGTTCAGAGAGAAAAGCTCTCACCCAAGGTCACATGGCAGTAAGTAACAACAGTCCAAGCCCCGTAGACTCAATCATCTGGACTATCATACAGTGATGCCACCACCAAAGAAACGCAAAGGAAAATGAGTAATCTCATCACAAGTCAGTGCTGAAGCTCCAAAGCCAACATCTTCTGAAGGGTCACTCATCCTTAAATTCATCTTTATGTATATTTTGGCTAAGAAGGAAAAAAAAAATAACTTCTTTCCCATTGGGCTTTTTACGGTCCTTCTTAGCAAAATAAATCTTGAAAATGGGGTGCTTCATCAGTAAGTTGCAATGTTGTTGGCAAATCTTCAACACTTTTTTTCCCTCCCTGCCCCCCCCCGAATCTTCAACACTTTATCTCCAACCAGTTCTCTTGTTTCTCCCACCCCCACAGGGCTAATGTTTCCAGAGGAAAAGAAAGTGCATTTGGCTGTGGACTGTTTATCCCACCATGACAAGATCTTTACATGTAGAGAAAAATGTCTCATACCACCTAAAACCCAGGATATTAAATGAAGTACCACATGGCTGTGAAAATGAAAAACAAACCTGGGCAAATGCACTTTGATGTGTGACTTCGGACAATATTCACTTTTTTTAGGCTTATGGCTTTTTCATCATCTATTTTTTTCATTTTCTTATACCTCTGCTCATTTTTGAACAATATTTGTTTTCTCCCCTCAGTTCTCCCACCAACCACATGCCTGTGACTCATATGCATCGGTCCCTGGTCCTTTTTTGTCCCTCCCCTTTTCGGACCCGTCTCCCTCCCCATCCCTTGCTTTAAGCCTCAGACTCATGGTTAGTCTCCAAGTTTTGTCTTTTTCCTGAACTTTTGTTCAGTTTCCCTATATTCCACCTATAAATGAAACCATCTGCTACTTCTCTCTTCTGACGTCTTTTGCTCTGCACGATTCTTTGCAGCTGTCTGTGTTGCTGTAAATGGCATGAATTTATCTTCTTTGATTTCCGGGTAGTAGTACACTGTGCATATATACCACAACTATTGATCCATTCGTTCTGGGGCATTTTGGTTGTTTCCATATCTTAGCTATTGTAAATAATGCTGCAATAAATACAGGTTTCCATTCAGATTAGTTTTTTGCATGCTTTGGGTAGATATCTACTAGTGGAATTGCTGGATTATGATGTTAGTGTTTTAAGAATCCTTTACATGGTTTTCCACAGTGGCCTGACCAGTTTGGATTCCCTCCAGCAGTTTAAGAGGGTTCCTTTTTCTCCATATCTTTGCCAGCTTTGTTGATTACAGTTTCTTAATATGGGCCATTCTCACCATTGTGAGGTGGTATCTCATTAAGGTTTTGATTTGCATTTCCTTGATGTTGAACATTTTTTCATATACTTGTTGCATTTCTTTTTAGCTCTTCTGTTCATTTTCTGAACGGTTAGCTTTTTTTGTTTGTTTTTTGGTTTTTTTTTTTTTTTTTTTTTTTTTTTTTTTTTTTTTTTTTTTTTTTTTTTTTTTTTTTTTTTTTAGTTGTAAATGAATGGTGCAGGGCTCAAAATCTACTAGCAACACCTTTAGGCAAGCCTCTTAACTCCCTACAACACCTACAACAGCATCTTAGGCTAATGGGTCTTTCGCTTTCTACCAAAGAGTTTCTCTAATGCCACAAAAAGCATCTTTCTCAAATACACCTGTGCAACTCCAAGGTGAGAAGATTTAACACCTCAGTTAAGGGGGTAGGAATGTGTGGATAAACAGTTTTCCCACTTTACCCTCAGATGGATGATTTTAGGATGTGCTCGGGAAATTCCCAGCTAGCCTTAGACTTGACACCCACTATCTCCTATGGTAACTCCAGTAACACAACTTCTTGCTATTTTTTGTTACTTCCCTCACTTTCCTGACTCCTTACTCTTGCTCCTTGTGAAAATCCTCATTATCTCAATCTCTGCTTAATGGAACAAAAGCCAAGATATGGAAAGTAGGTGGGAGAGGTGTGAGCTATAAAGTCAGATTTAGACTTGAATCCCAGATCTAGTCATTTGCCATATTCTGTAAAGAAGTAATATTTTTTGCATTAGTTGGCAGTTTTACTACCTATACCCACTTTTTGGATGGGGATTAAAAGACAAGTTAATAAAGAATGTTAATCTCATCATTAAAACATCTTAAGTTATGTCAAGCAAAATCTATACATGAACTCATAGACTCATACGATGGTACTATGAAATGATGAATAAAACCAACTTTGGAAAATCTGACCATGAACATAACAAAATAAGCATATAAAGAAAAAAAATCTATGCTTTTAAAATTTACTACATTAGCAATGTAATTTTGTATCACTGAGTTTGAAAATCAAAGTGAAATAGGTAGGGCTTTTCAAAGACAGTTAAACTGCCAAAAACTAAGTGGAGAGATCTCGTTAACTAGATTTTTCATAACATAAACAGAAAATTAAAACTAACGCCCAACTTTCTAAGGGGCCTAGGTCTAGATAGTTTGGACAATTTCATGTAAACACTAAGACATAATTATTCCCATGTCATTTCAACTGTTCCAGACAATAAAGGGAGATGAGTAATCTTTTCATCCTATTAATTTATTATAACCATGACAAGAATACCACACAATTATGAAAGAATGTCAAATTCATGTATGGCTATAAACACAAAAATCCTAAATAAATACAGGTAAACTGAATCCAGTAATGTACTGAAAGACAATATTTTATGACAAAGTAAGATTTGTTTTCACAATAGAGGAATGGTTGCACATTAAGAAACTCATTAATTATTAATAAAGAGAAAAATTACATAGTATTCTAAGTGTTGATATTGTAATGACCTTGACTGGTTGTAAGGTGGGGGGCATCTGAAATAGAGCCTCTTTCCCTATTAATTGAAAAGCAAGTACTTGACGAAGACAACTGAATAAAAGATGTGCAAAAGGCGAGGACAAATCAAAATCAGCAGGTAAATACTGATAAAACGCTTCTGAAAAGTGGCACAAATACAGTCAATTAATCTGAGGCACTTTGAGATGCTCTGGGTTCTGTGTAAGTGCCTTCTTCTCCTAGATGTGGCGAGGGCCACTTACCAAACCGCTTGGAGGCTCCTGTCTGGCGAACTGACAACTGCCCTTCCTGCAGAATGAGGTGCCAGGCCAGCCATCTGCATCACCAGATTTCTTAACTTTACCACACGGTTTGTTACTTACCTTTTGCTGCAAATTTTACTGTCTGCTTGTAATATTGTAATGTGAACTCGCCCCACCTCAATAAATTTATACTGTAATTATATGTACTTAGCTTGAGTGATAAGTAAACCTCTGCTTTGTGGAAATTAGCATGCCAGAGATCCTTAATCTGATACAATGCGTGGCTATTTTGATATTTGCCCACAAGGTAATGATAAGTATATATAATTTTCATTCTTGTACATATTAATGCATTTTATTATAACAGACAAGGGAGAGAAGGGACACTGAATGTGTAATAGCTATATGAAAGAAATTATAAAACATCATTATACAACTTCTGGTTTTAATATATTTCTGTGTTATTTCTTCCCAATGAGTTTATATTGCTTTTTCAAAAAATGATAAAAATAACCTTGTATGAAGCACTGAGCTAGGAGTCACACAGAGGATAATGAGAAGTCCTACATCAAGTATCAATAAAAAATAATAAAGTTCAGGGAGTGAATGAAGAGAGAATATATAACAGATACAGGAGTATACTACTTGCACTCTACACAGGGAAATGTCATATTTGAGAACAGCAGAACCAGGAAGAAATTAATCCTATTTCCACTCCTTTTTGGAAAACAGCATGATTGAGAAACTTCAGAGCTACTTAAAGAAGAAGACTTGGTTAATGAGGAAAGCTGGATATAAGATTGTTCCCAGCATGTGATACAGCTTCAGATTTTAAGATTAACAGTAATGGACAGTGGAAAGGAGGTCCTCAGGGGCCTGGTATGTGGTCTCTAGAACAGTGGGTGAATAGCACTGTACCTCAGACAGGAAGACACTGAACTGTGCACGGAAGATGAGCAGGGTTCTGAAGTCAGGATACCTTGGCCGTATAAACCAAAGATTTCTAATGAAAAAAGGTATGTTAAGGGATAAACATGGTGTCACTGGTACCCTGGAAGTGGCCCTTGGATGCTGGAGGCTGAGGCAACTCAATCAGTGAGGGAGTCAGAAAGTCACACTGATGTTGCCAACCCTGCCATCCATCTATCAGATGGAAGGTTGCCTTTGATTGCAGAGTAAACTTACATGGCCATACAACATTATGAATGTATTTAATGCCACTAAATCCTACACTTAACACTGACAGAGATTTATTAATGTGAACTACACCAAGGCCTGTGGAGAGGCTAAGTGGAGGACAATTCTTCACAACAACACAGAGAAAATCATGAGAGTTCTTTCAACTATGTGAAATGTGAGGAAGACACTACACCAAACTGCAATCACATCCCCAGCCAAGAAGGATCAAGATTCCTGCTCACCCGGATTTGCTATGAAACAAATGCAGCTTATTTCAACAGTTTTCTCTCCACAACCAAAGTAAGTTAATATGAGGCAGCACACAACCTTCATGAAACAGAGCCAAGCAATCCAGGGAGGGAAATACATGTTCTGGTATTTAGTCTCTTCTTTCAGTAACTTCTAGGACAAGAAATCATGTCCTTTCCAGAGTTTGATGTATGACTTCTGCTTATTATGTAGGGTTTGAGACAAGGTCGACACCCACAGTGGGTAGTTACATTAAAGGGTCTGAACTCTGAAAATGATTTTGGAATGATTTCACTGCAGGGGGCAAGGAGCGGCACTTTTCTGTCTAACAAAACACATCATTTCCTCTCTGGCTTAACAGTAGCAAAGTGCTACTCAGGATTAAAAAATGAACAATCATTTTTTGCTCCACTTTTGCTCCATTTCCTGGAGACAAACACTTGGCTTGATAAGTAAACAAAAAGTCATTTATACTCAAAAGACCACTGGGATGGATATAAACAGTTCTGATTTACTCCAATGGGTCTGGAGGGGGGGTATAATTCATTACAGTCCACTTAGTGCTGTAACAATTGCTTTTCAAAACCCGACATTGATTCATGAAAATGAACATACCAGCTCTCTTAGTAGCATAACCCCAACAGCCTCAGGCAAGAAATGTAGTACAAGGCACCGCAAAAGCAGAATGCGGAAGCGAGCAATTACGCCGGTATTTAACCCAATCTATCGCTCAGCAAAAGCGCTTAGCACAGGTGTCAGATCCAGACAAGCTGACAAGGGGCACAGTCACTTAACTGTCCCCTCCAGCGATTACACACTCTCAACCCAAGAGTGTGTCAAATTAAAACAACTACACATTGACTTTTTGCTTCTGTAAACATTAAGGGGTGATTGACAACTTCAGGCTGCAGTTAGTCAGGCATTATTACTGGCCCCTCACAGCTGATCAGCTTTCAGCTCCCTGCAGAATGTTTCTATGGGACAAAAAAGGATTTCAGGGCTTTGAGATGGGGCTCACCTAAAGAGGTTCTGCTGTTTTACAAATAAGCAGCTTCAGACGTTTCTTAAAAGCTGTGTTTAAAATTAACATTTGTCTTTTTTTTTTAAGGAAACTAGTCACTTTCAATTAGCAAAACAATCAGTCACGGTCTTTTACACATACTACTATTCTCATTGTTCCCTTTGGGAAGAATTCCCTTTCCTGCTGTCCTGTTCTTTATTTCAAAACTATAAGGAGCAGGAAAAAAATGTTGAGACAGCAGGGAAAGACAAGTGAACAAAAGAACAACCAAAGAATCTGCTGACTACAGATAACCTGTGTGAATTATCAACTGGCAACTTTTTAGGTGTTTGAAGAGTCAACATTTACTGTCTAATGCTATCTGCTCAACACATCACTGAACAGGGTGTCCCAGACAAGTGTCAAACTTTAACTCTGTCAGTTTCCCCTCCTGGTGCCCAAATCCTTCAGTGGTGCTGGGAAAACTGAATCTCTACATACATAAGAATGGAAATGGATCCTTCCTTTACACTGGGCATAAAAATTCAAAGCAGATCAAAAATCCTAAAGGTTAGTGCTAAAACTATAAAATTCCTCTAAGATAACATAGGGGGAAGGCTTTATGACACTAAATTTAGCAGTGATTTCTTGGGTATGACACTGAAAGCATATGCAACAAAAGAAAAAAGATACATTTTTTTACTTCAACACAATTACAAGTCCACATACTGGTCTTGCAGTGTGCTGTACAGTATTTCTATCAGCGCTTACCCCAGTGTGCTGTGAAAACAGTTTGTATGTTCATCTTTATGGATCACTGTTAGATTTTGTGCACCGAAGGACACAATACAACCCAGAGCGAAAAGGCATCCACAAAACAGGAAAATATTTACAAATCATGTATCTGATAAGGGAATTATGTCACTTTCACCCTCTTTATATTTTCATTTAAGTAATTCTTGCCAAGTCCCAAAAGCGCTATGCAGCCTTGTGGTATAAGTCAAGTTTTCCTTGCTGAGATAGTACTATCATTCTTGGATTGAGGTCAATCAAGTTCTAGTTCATTCACTCCGATCATGCTATTCCTTATTTTTTTAAGGTATATACCAAGGCTAAGTGTGGAGATCAGCTACCATTCATCAGCATTCAACTGTTCTATCCTCAATTGGTCCTCCTCAATCTGATATTCTATTAAAATAAAAGCCAATGTTCCCACAAAAGACTAAAAAAATAGTGTTTGTTGAACTTGTGATACTGTGTCACTCTTTTTCTTGGGCTTAAATACTGAGCAACCCCTACCTGCCAATCTAAAAGTCCTTAACTGAGAAGCCCGCACAATGCTGTCCAACAGATTTGTTCAAGTTGTGCACTATCCACTGTGGTCATCACTAGCCACGTGTGACTCCTAGGTACTGGAAATGCAGTTAATGTGGCAGAGGAGCTGGAGTTTACATTACACCTAATTTTAATTAGGTAGTCCTGCTGTCTGGTAGCTACTGTACTAGTGAGTGCAGGTCTAAGTCAGTCAAATAAAGACTGGAGTTTTAATACTGGTGTCACAATCTGGAAATGATGCATTCCTTTCTCACTCATTCCCTTATATGAACAGTCTCTTATAAGACTGAATCCCTGCCACACTTGCCAGGAAATCTGGTAAAGAATCTATAACTTATAGCAGTACATCAGAGTTACACTATTCAATGTAACAGATTACTTTAAGGGCTAAGATGGCAAGACATAGGAAAGTATTTCCCCAAATTCAGAGTTAGTAAATAAACCTCTGAATTCTATGGGATGAGGTGAGGGATGAGGAAAATCAAGTGTTTCTGGTGAGTAGGGTGTGCTTGATTGTGAGTTCTCTATTTCTGAAAAATATTTCTGTTCTTAGGATCTGCTGATGTGGGCCTGTCACAGGCTTGACTCAGTATGCCAGAAAGCTTGGGGGAATGTGTCAGCAAATGGCTGTAAGACCAGGAAAGTTCCATTTTATTCTATACATTTTGGTCCATCAAGTCTCAACATCCATCTCCTGCTTGTCAAGAATCCTGTCAAGAAAAGGAAGCACTGAGAGATAAAAACCTCAATAGAGTTATAGACTGAATTGTGTCCTCTCAAAATTCTTATGTTAAAACCCTAAGTCCCAAGGTGACTATATTTGGAAATTTGGCCTTTAAGGAAATAATTGAGGTTCAATGAGGTCTGAAGGGTGGGGGTCTTGAAGGGTCATAGACTGATAGGACTAGTGTTCTTATCAGAAGGAAGAGATCAGATCTCTCTCTTTGCACACAATGAGAAGAAAGATCACATGAGGATGCAGCAAGAAAGTGGTCAGCCTGCTATTATCCAAGGAGAAGAGCCTTAGTAGAAACCAACTAGGACAGCATCTTGATTTCATACTTCAAACCTCTGGAATTGTGAAAAAAAATTACTTCTCTTGTTTCATCACCAAATCTGTACAATTTTGTTATGGCAGAATAATTCTATTATTCCAAGCAGAGTAATATAAATACTATTAGCATAAAACAGGAAAATAATACAACCTGGCTTCTCAATGTCCAGACCCACCTTTGCCCTCCCATTTCATACAGCAAGGTACAACCATTCAGACTTAATAAAAAATGAGTTAAGACATATATATTGTACCTTGGGAATCTGTGGTTAAGTAATTTTGCTGGGTCTTGAAGCAGTTTTTAAGCCCAAAATAACCCACCCTTCTATATAATGGAATATTAGTTGGTTGTGTAAGGAAATAAACGCTGACATAAGTTACAACATGGATAAAACTCAAAAGTGCACATAGCCAGACACAAAACCCCACATATTATATGATTCCATTTATATGAAAGCAATCAGAACAAGCAAAGTTACAGAGACAGGAAATAGAATGGTAGTTTCTAGACCTGGCGAAGAGGTAAAATGAAGAGTTGATGACACAGGGGGATTCTTTTGGAAGAAGATGGAAACATGCTTGAATTCAAAACTGGTAATGGTCACATAATTTTATCACTACACTAGAAACTACTGAACAGCATGCTTTATTTAAATGGATGATTTTATGGTGGTGAATTACATACTAACAAAGTTGTTTTAAATAAACAAGTAAGGCAAGCCTTGTCCCATTATTGTAATAATGGTGAGCAGACCTGGGAGGACCACATATCTGGAACATCTATCCACAGAATTTGGTTATAATCCTGGTGTCTCTAACGTGAAAAGGAAACCGAAGCCTAGGTTTAGGGAGAAGATCTTAGTCAAGATCTGAATAAGAATAAGACAGCTGGGCATGTGGCCAGTTCTGTCCATGCCAAGCAGAAGCTTACAGGCAGGGCTATTCTTCTGGGAACAGGAGGGGAGGGGCATGTCCCAAAGATCTGCTGACATTTAGGGGTCATTGCATGGCTTATCTCCAAGGCATAATGTTAGCTCCACAGACACATAATTGGCACCCAATGAATTTACTGCTTGTTTATTGACTGAACTATCAGTTTATATGCTGCTGGGTGGGGGACTCGGGAGAGTAACTGATGTGCAAAAGACTTTCAACAGTCACTGCTATTCCTAGTAAAATGACCAGGAAACAAGAGAACAAAATGCATATAAAGTATAAGCCTCCACTTTGGTTTTGAGCAGTGGCAGGTTAATTTTTATGTGTATAGCTCTATTAATGTAGCTGAGATTTAAAATAAGGAGAAACAAGATACTTTTGGCCCTTTTGATCTAGTGTATCACCTAAATAGGAAAAACCAAGAGTTAATATGGGCAAGTATCAGCTTTAATAGAGAAATTTAAAGGCCGGGCATGGTGGGCTCATGCTTGTAAGCTTCAGCCTATGAAGCGGCCGGGACTAGGGATCACGGTTCGAGTTCTGCCTGGGGCCCGTAGCAAGACCTAGTTCCAAAAAAATAGCTGGGCGTGGTGGTGCGCGCCTGTAATCCCAGCTACCGGGGAAGCTGAGGCTGGGGATGGCTTGAGTCTGTGGTACCCGGGCAACGAGAGCCTGTGGTTCCATGGGCAAAAATAGCAAGACCTAGTCTCAAAAAAAAAAAAAAATAGAGAAATTTATCACCAAAGACTTAGAAATGGCTTCAACCAAATTAAGAAATCATTCTAAGAATGATCAGTATTGCCTCTTGAACTCTTCCTGTAGAAAAAGAACCAAAACAAATCTCAAAAGTGTTGGATGCTTATATAGAAAGTGTAGTTTTCCTCCTTCTACTTCTTAATTTTGCTTTTAATCACAGGACCCCTAAAAGAAGGGTTCAGAGAAGGTGACTTCAACAAAGTCTAATTTTGCTAGACTGAGCAAGCAGAACCACAGGATGCTGAATGTAATTTAAATTTTAGAATCAATGAATAATTTTCAGCAAAAGAAGATTATCTGGGCCAAGTTTACATTAAAATTATTTTTGTGCTTTATCTGAAATATACCTTTAATTGCCCATCCTCTATTTGATCTCCCAACACGAATGAAGGGATTCTACTGCGTTGAATCAGGGCTATACTTTATCCCCAGGAGCAAGAGTCAATGGAAGTTTCTGGTCCCTGTCTCACCTAGAGACCAGTCTCATATACCCAAAGTGCTGCTTCCCAAAACTCAGATGCAGTGGCCCACTCACCAATATCGGTAAGAGGACACTGCAACTAAGAGGAAACAGTTGGGGGAAGAGCAGAGGGCAAGAGTGGGAAAACTATGCTTACCTTTGCATTTAAGGTGATAAACCCCTACCCTAGACCTGGTGTCAATGGGGAAGCGATCCTAGCTCAAAGTAGGGCCACATGTGTAAAAACAAGAAGAGTTCTCCTGAAAATACTGCTGCACTGAAAGGTGAATTTAAAAATATGTGTGTTAGCACATGTGATCATGGGAGTGCAGGGCCTGTTGTTATCTCTGAATATTATTTTTTTATGGAGCTCATTTTTAATATCGGTGCTTTTAGGCTGAATGTAAATAAACCTGATCATGCAATAAATTCAGTGTGCTTTTATTTTGCAGATTTAAACTAAAACATCATAAATCTCCTCTTGGAAGCAGCATCTTTCAAGATAACAGAGGCCGCACTAGGATTTTGATACCCACTAAAAAAGTAATAAATAAGGACTGCAGAGACCTCCCCGAATGCAAGTGCTCAGCCTAACAGGCAGGGTGCTTGCTGCCAGGTGGGGATGGGTCCTCTTTTTTGCCCTCATTTGAAAGGATTCATCCCAATGGACCTCAATTGTTCCAGGAGAGTTTCTTGGTGTTTAAGAGAGGATGGTCAGCTGCACCACTTTACACATCACAACACCAAACCGCTTCTATGATGAAATTACCGTCTACTCGAGTTCCTCCAGAAGATTCCATTTATGCCGATTTCGATGAACAACAATTGGAAGGTACATAAAAGCTGGTCACCATTCTTTACAGCAGACCCCCGCAAGGAATGTGACCTCAGCATATATTGTATACCCGTGTATATGTGCAAGATGGGAAGTATATGCCGATAGAGAAATATAAATACTTATAAAGCTAACTTTCAGTGTTCAGAAAACAAAAGCTATCCCCATATAACAGCCAAATTCTGACATAACTCAATTTGGACACCTCATCTGGTGTGCACTGCACTCATTCCCAGTGTAAACCCCACCGCGCCGGGCAATGATATACTGTAATGTCACATCGCAATCTGGATTTACTATAAAGGGCCGCTGACGAGCTTCAGAGCAGTAAACATTGCAGCGAGGTGTATTTCACACTGAGCTGGTTTTTATGAAGAACACTTCACCGCCCAGGCACGGCACCTGGATGATGAATGGTGAAAGATGCATGACAAGCTTCATCATTGTTTGTAAATCTTAACTGTTCCTGCTCACTAACTCTGGAGGCAATTTTCAAAGACAGCGGCCGACAGAAGGACAGCACAGCTTTCCTGAAGGTTATTCAAGTTGTACTTGGCCTGGGCTGTGCCTCTGAGGAGCCAGGAAGGGAAAATAAACTCCTGAGTTACTCTACACTGTGTGTGGAAAACATCCTCCCAGGCCCACTGGGTTCAAGGCGGATTCAAAGGAAGAACCCACCCAAGGATGAGGCTGGCAGCTCTGATCTGGTGGCTAGTGTCCAGCCCTGTTAATGCTCACATGGGCGTTGGTTGCCTCTTCAGGATTTTAACTGAGTAACAGAAAGTAACAGAGGACAGGGGTCCATGCAGGGAGCAGGTAAAGAGGAGACTATGTCCCCTGAGCCCCAACTTAGATTCAATTAGCATGGAAACATGAGCAAGCAATGTTTTCTAGTACCCGTGTTCAACCTGGTTATCAAGACATTCAGGAACTCCTACAAGAGTCATTTCCTGTGCTCCCTCTCTGTGTCCCACTCTAGAATGTCATCTTTGCCCAAAAGAGCATCTTAAATACTTCACTTAAGAATTTTCGGATAATTAAAGATGTAACATAACTTGATAATAAGCCCCAGACAGACTAATTAAAAGTGTAAAATACTGTCTTCCTAAAATGTTATATAGAAAAGGCTACAGGCCTTTTAGTCACAGTAATATTTAAATAAAAGCTTATTTCTACAATGGGGGGAAAACACACACACACAGAAAAAAGCAGCTTTTACTTGCACTAATAATTTTAAAGTTAATACCTAAATGTTACTTCTATAGTCTGTCCAAATCAAGTATTAACACTGTGCTTCCCTCCCTCCTGTTTAAGTAAAAAGAAAATGCAAATACAACCACAAAACTAAAAGTGACACACTGTGTTAAACTAAGTTACAAAGGTGTTTTGAAGTTTACATCAAGCTTAGGAATAACAATGTAAATACCATAGTATGCTAGTGGAGCTTTTTAATGACTCTCATTTCCTTTTGTTTTTCTTTGACACCAACAGACTACAGAAAGTCAGCCCTAAACTGCAAGCCCCATGTGCCTTGGGAGCAGTCCCCAAAACAGCTCAAGTCCCTTGAAAAAATGTCAAACATGAGAATGCCAGACCACAGCTGAGCCAGGCCCCAGACAGATAAGTCATCACCGTGTTTATTTCCTTCACCTGTCATATGGAAATGAGGACCCCCCCCTCACAGTTACTATCTCTCTGTTTCAGTGTTCTCATCTGAAAAATGGGGATACCATAATGCCTTACCCCATCAAGTGCATAGAAGGTTGTCTTACAGATAGTTTACAAGCCACATGCATATTTTTGAGAAAAGGGAAGAAGCGAATGCAGGATATTGGCAGAAAGAATACCTGGAAAGTGGTTCCCATGCTGGCTACCTTTTTCATCACAAGCAGTAGTTACAGCATTCCACCTGCAGTCTCTGTTTACTGTGAATAGTGACTAAATCTCTCTCAGCCTCTCTTGCACACCTGTGTTATTAATCCAAAAACATTCAGGTATAAAGAATCAAGTTTTTAAAATCTGAGTTTCTCAAAAGGAAGATTCCACGTGATCTAAATCCAGGATATGACGTAATAGGGGGTTGTACCCACATATTTCCATGTCTGATTCATATCACTGAGTGCATTACCACACTTTGGATCCTATAAAAAGATCCAAAGGCTGGTTTTCTATCCATTCAAGAAACCACCAGCCAAACTAGGAGCTCTCTGAAAACAAGGCATGATGTCAGTCACCTAGAAGAATACAAAGCTCAGTGAGTACGATCCCTGCCCTCTATAACGAGAATGCACCTGATAGTTCCTGTTGAAGTGCTACCACAAGTAAATACTTTCCTCACACTAGTGAGTCTCACCTCCCTCAGGTGGCCCCCAGGCATGTCCCCAACTCTTTCCAGATCATGGCCTGATGGTCACCTTGGCAAAGGGCAGCATTTTACAGCAGGGACGTGCAGAGCCCAGGAGCTCTTATTCTTTCCCACAGCTGGCTTGGTATAGTTCTGCTTTCATGGAGGAAATAAAAGAATGTGAAGAAATGACAGAAATCTGTGTGTACTATTCATACAGCATTTCAACTGGCATATACTCTGGATATGAAGGAACCTGCTGAGTATCCTCCTGGATCTTCTCTGGTTGTTTCCTTTGCTTTACTTGGGAAGCATATCATATGTGTGATACATTAAACAAGACTTCACAGTTTCAACAATTATCATCTTATGGCCAACACTGTTGACTTTACTTCTCTCCACTCACCTCAAACCACATTATTCTGAAGCAAACAGTAGACATTACAACATTCTATCCACACATTTTACAGTATGTCAAAAAGGAAACTTTAAAACACTGCATATGGAATCTGGCAAAGTGGCCGGCTGGCCTCTTCCAGACACACACAACAAAACTGATGCCAAACAAGGCCCAAACCCTTATTAGCATACAGAAAAGGAACAGCAGCCCCACTGAGGGGAAACAGAGTAGGAAAAACTCTAAGTGAACTTTGTTCAAAGTATTAACAGGGCAGTACCATCCACAAGAAACAGGAGTGGCTCCAGAAGAGAGACCTGAAACAACTTTTGGTTTGGGCTTACAGCGAGATTGGGGCTCCTAACACTCAGCAAAGCTCTGGCGCACACAAATAGGTACCCTGGACGGAGAGTTCACTACAGGAAAGCTACTGAGGTAAGGGTGGAATGAGGACTACTGGCTTGAACTTGAGGTTCATAACACAGAACAGTTACAGCCTAGTCTGCAGGAGCAATCTTGACTTCCATAGAGGAGGTAACTACTGAAGTCCAGGCCAAAGACAACCAAAACACCTTTCAATTCCCATCCTGGGCTGGGAGATCGAAAACTCTTGTCACCCTGCACAAAGAAACACTTTACAGTAGGATTTTCAAATTCCTGGATCCACTGGATGTCATGCTTTGATAGCTAATGCCCCATCCTCTTTTAAGCCTACTATCTCTCTGTAGCAGTCCCCTAACTACTCTAACAATTATAAAACAATAGTTGAAAACTGATCCTTAATAAAATCAACACAAAACTGAAAATGAGGAGACAGAAGAATATAGTACAAATGTTAGAACAGCAACAACACCAAAACTCTAAAAGGAGTCCTAATTCAGTGGAGTTGTGGAGTCTAACATAAGAAACTCAGGGCAACAGTTCTAAAAATGAAGATGTGACTTTAAAAAACAATGCCAGATATGAAACAATAGCAGAATACAGCTAATGAAAATATGAGGCTGCCACATTCAGAAATGAAGAGACATTACAGCTGATTTAGAAAATATAATTCAGGGTGTTAACAGCAGACAAGCAGAAGCAATGGAAAACATTAACATATTTGAAGTACATTACAGGAGGACACAAGGAGAGAACAAGGTAGAGAAAAAAAATGGGAACAGTATAAGAGCTCTCTGGGGTAACTTAAAGAAAAATAACATCCATATACAATTGGGACCATAGAAGGAAAAAAGGGAAAGGCATAGAAAACCAATTTAAAGACATAATCACTGAAAATCATTTTAGTCTGAGAAATAAACCAGGAGCTATAATCCAAGAGACCTAAAGGGTTCCAAACAAAATAATACAAGACAGACATACAAGAAGATACACAGTAATACAGTTGTTGAGAACCAATAGCAAAATCAGAATACTACAAATGTCAAGGGAAAAAAGAGTAGCTTATTAGAGAATATCAAGTTAAAAGTTGCAGCTATAATAATATCTGATAAAACTGACTTTCAATTAAAGTGAAAAGAACTAAAGAAGGACACTATGTTATGACTAAGGGCTTGACACAGTAACACTTACAAATAAATAAATAGATAAATACACACCAAGACTGTAAGACAATTAATAACAGAACTGAAAAAAGATACTGATAACACAGTAAGGGTAGAGATTCCCTTTTTTAAAGCTAGGGAAACTTAATAGCCTATTTACAGCAATAAAGAGATCAACCAGACAAAGTGTTAATAAGGTAACTACAGTTCTAAGCTAGACCAAATAGATTTAATAGGCATCTACAGAAGGACTACTTCACCCAAAATATAACAGCATACCTATTGTTTTCAAGTAGACATGGAACATCTTCAAGAATAAACAGTATCTTGGGTACAAGTCAATTGTTAATAAAACAGTAAAGACTGAACTTAGACCTCGTACCTTCTCTGACCACAATGCCGTAAAAGTAGAAATCTTTAATTAGATAAACAAAATAGATAACCCCCCTACCCAAAGAAAGAATAGAGGAAAACATTAGTAACTAGGATGATTAATGAGAGAGGAGCTACCACATACCAGAGAACTGTATGAGATTAATGATCATTCTCCAATAATTTCGATAATCTTAAGAGAACTAAAGCCCACTTTGCTCAAATTGTTTTAAAAATACAAGTAATCCTTCCAAATACATTTTATGATGCCAACATTACCTTAATACTGAAACCAGACAGAAAACACAGAAAATTATAGACTAATAACCCTGATGAATACTGATGCAAAAAATTTCAACAAAATTGAATTTAATAATATATTACAAAAATTATACACCAAGAACAAGTGGGATTTATCCCAGGGATGCAAAAAAAATGGCTTAATCCATGTAAATCAATTACTGAAATACACCATAGCAACAGAAAAATAAAAGTCATAGTACTATCAAAAGATGCAGCGGAAGCATTGGAAATGATTCAACTACCATTTATGATAAAAACTCTAAAACAAACAGGAATGGAAGAAACCTCAATATAATAAAGGCCATGTATCACAAAACAATGGCTAATATAATACTCAATGTTGAAACAAAGCAGAAAGATTTATACCATGAGAACTATAAACATTATCAAAGGATTTCGAAGCATAAGGAAATAGAAGGACAGTCTGTGTTCATGGATGGGGAGAATCAATGTAATCAAAATGACTATAGAGCTATACAAATTTAACACAATTTTCATTACAACCCCAGCAATGTTTTTTGAAAAACTAAACAAAAAGGATGGTAATTTATATGGAATCACAATAGTTCTCAAATTGCAAAAGCAACCTTAAGAACACAAGAGTGAAATGGAGGTGTAATTTACCTCACTTTAAACTTCACTGTAAAGCAACAGCATTAAAAACAGTAAGGTGCTGACACAAAAACAGATCTGTTGATTAAGAGGAGAATGGAATGTTCAGAAATGAATTCATGCATATGTCAGCACTTATGATAAATCATAAATGACCATAAAATTAAGAAGATTGTTACTTCAATAAATCGTGCTGGGAAAGTTGGACAGCCACACATTAAAAAAATGAAGATGAATTATCAACAATATCATAGAAAAAAAATTCCAAGTGGATTTTAAAAATAGGTATAAGATGCAACAATAAAATAGACAGAAGAAAACATCAGTCCCACATCCTATGACATAGCATCAATGATATCAACGATAAAGAATTTGCGAACTCAACTCCAATGGCAAGGGAATTGAAAACAAAAACAATGGGGATCATCACAAGTTAAAAGGCTCCAAGATGGCTAAACTGACACCCTGATGAATGGGAAAATATTCAACATGAGTGATAAAAATTTAATATCCAAGATACATAAAAACTCCTAAGATTTAACAACAAAACCTAAATAGTTTAATTAACAAAGGTACAACAGATATGAACAGACATTTCACTAAAAAGGATATCCAGAAGACCTGAAGACATGAAATGTTCACCATCACTCCTAATGAGAGGCAGATTGTAACTACAATGATAAGCTGTGCCAGCCCACACCTGTGAGAATAGCAAATATTAAGTAAAACAAAAACAAAAACAAAACACCAACAATAATGACTAGAGAGGCTGTGGAGAAAAGGAAACCTATTGGTGGAAATGTAGTGAACTAGTGAAACCATTATGGAAAGCAACCTATACTTACCTTAAAAACTAAAAATACAATTACTTTTGGATAAATTCCACTCTTGGATAAATATTCCCAAGAATATAAAATCATCAACAAAAAATTAACATTTGGGCCGGGCATGGTGGTGCATGCCTGTAAGCAGCAGCCTAGGAAGCTGCGGCCAGGGCCAGAGATTGCAGTTCAATTCCCGCCGGGGGCACATAGACCTAGTTCCAAAAATATACAGCTGGGCATGGTGGTGTGTGCCTGTAATCCCAGCTACCTGGGAAGCAGAGACTGGGGATTGCTTGAGTCTTTGGTACCCCGGGCAACATGAGCCTGCGGTTCCAGAGACAAAAACAGCGAGACCTAGTCTCAAAAAAAAAAAGAAAATCACATTCTATGATATTCACAGCATTATTTACAACAGTGTAACTTAAATCCCCTTCAACAGATGAATGAATCAAAAAAGATGTGGCACATATATACCATGGAACATTATATAGCCAGAAAGATAAAGTATTGCTATTTTCAACAAAGTGGAGGGAATTCTAAATAATCATGTGCATAAAAACAAGTCAGAATGATTAAGAGCAAACACTGGACAATGATATAAGAAACAGTTAACAATGCAAAACACTTAATAAATTACTAAACATCAGCAAATATACTGAGGGTTCTGAGCTTGGGGCATAGGGGAAGGAAAGTTTAGAAAAGAGGATACCAGGGATTATGGGGGGGGAAATAAAATTAAAATGTAAAAAAAAAAACTATGGTACTATTATTACACTAGAGGAATAATTCCTTAATGCCAAATACTCAGCATATTTAAATTTCCAATTGTCTTATAAATATTGTATTTTTAAAAGCTTGTCAGAATCAGAATCCAAATAAGATCAACGTGTTATGAAAGATTGATGTCTCAAGGAATTCATCTTTCTAAGTCTCTTCTTTATCTTTTTTCTACTTTGCAATTTATTGGTTGACAAATAAAGTCAGCAATTTATCCTGACTTTGGCCTGTTGTGATTCTGTGGTGTCATTTAATATGTTCCTCTATTCCTTTTATTTCCTGCAAGTTGGTAGCTAGATCTGAAAATTTTATCAGTTTGGGCTAATATTGTTTTTTTTGGCAGAAAATCTTTAAAGTCTTGAAAGTTGCCATGTATAAACTTTTCTTATATACTATTAATATTATTTCCTTACTCAGCAGACCATATTTAGCTAATTTCAAGAATCATAATATATAGCTGGTTAACTTTAGACAAGGTCCTCCCCATAGGACTAGAAATAAAGTCTCCTTAACCTCTTTTGTATAGCACCAATACCAGGCACCTGTTGAAATGGAAAGCTATGTAAGACACTCATGTTAGAATAGGGAGCTGACAACTTCTGCTGAGACTTTATGTTATTTTTTCATGCGATCCATATGTAAATACAACTAAAGCTGCTATTTTATTTTTTTAGCTTTCCAGATGAGGGAATGAAGCTTTAAGGGATTAAGTGAACATTTCACAATCCAGCCCAGACCTGGGAATCTGAGCCAGATCTCCCTCCCAGGGCGGGATCCATTCGTTTGCACACATTGGCCTCCACGGTCATGGCCAGTGAATGCCCCACTTACCTCTCTGCTCAAAGCTAAAGCTGAGAATAAAAAGGTCACACAAGGAAAATGGGTTTACCAGCTGAGTGCTCTTTTCTTTGAAATTTGTCAAATGATAAGTCATTTCCTAAAGTGCCAAGTTTAACTCAACATTCTCTAAATGTTGCATAAAACACATTTCAGCTTTTCTTAAAGTAGGGGGGAAAAGTCCATGTTTTTGTCTTCTAAATGCTTCCAAACAATTCATAGTGGAATATACTCCACAGAATCCATGGTCTGCTCTACTTTCTGTCTCAGCAAGACTTTAAAATACTTCCAGAACATCTTTCTACCTGATAAGAACTGCTTGAAACATCAACAGAAAAGACTAGTGAAGGTTACTGGTATCCTGCTGCCTCTTGTGACATCAAGTGATGTACCCAGCTTGCTTACACATGGTTACAATTTCATTCTCACATCATCTGTGTGAATGTGTCCTGTCCCACCAGTTACCCTCCTTTAAAGGGTCAGGAAACTAAGACCCCCAAGGCTACACAGCTGGCAGGTAAATCCAGAAGGTTCTTACCACCCCAATCAGTCACTCGCCCACCACCTGACATAAATGGCCTCTTTGGCATGCTGAACTGTAACTGAAAACATCTGAGAGAACTTCCAAGTAGCAGCACAACCTCACTGTTCATATCTGCAAAACTGGGCATATCCACCAGATGGTCTTATGCTTACATCCAGTTCTCACCTGCAGCATACAGCACATCCAGTCTGTGCATTGAAAGCCTAACCGGCCGTGCACGGTGGCTCATGCTTGTAAGCTTCAGCCTATGAAGTGGCCGGGACTCGTGGTTCAAGTCCCGCCTGGGGCCCGTAGCGAAACCTAGTTCCAAAAAAAATAGCTGGGCGTGGTGGCGTGCGCCTGTCATCCCAGCTACCTGGGAAGCTGAGGCTGAGGATGGCTTGAGTCCGTGGTACCCTGGGCAACGAGAGTCTGCGGTTCCACGGGCAAAAATAGCAAGACCTAGTCTCAAAAAAAAAGAAAGAAAGCCTAACCATCCTCTGCTTCATCATGGAAACTCTGGGGAAGGTGTCGTATGTCATCAGTGAAGTCAGAAACTTCTGGAGTCATGGGTCTATAAAATTTCTAATGCTGAATGAGTTTAGCCATGTTCAGGAACACATGGGTCTGCAAGCTGCCCAGACATCAGCCAGCATATGAAACTTTGAATCCAGAAAGGTCCTTCCAATGACCTTGACCATCTGCACATTGAATATAACGTACATGCTCTGCATTTTGCATTCTGTCAGAGCTGCTGACTTTCTACATGTGCATTACAAGAATACTTCATGATACAAAAGCACCTCTGATGTGTCTTCCCTGTGTCTTCCCACTGGAAAGAGGAGCGGTTGACTGCAAAGGAGGGCTGACTGGCCAGGCGCCTGCCACTACACCTGAGCTGGCAGAGACTGAAGGACCAGAAGCACAGGATATACCATTTCTAACTTTCAAACTTAGTCCGTACATCATCCAGTCTTCCAGCTTCACTGGACTCTGTTCACTGAAATGCTTTCTTAACTTCCAAGACACGGTTCACCTTAAGTTTTCATTTCACCTTCTGGTTTGCTCCTTGCAACTCTCTCCTTTGCTGATCCTCATCTATCCGATCCTTGACTACTGGAGGGCCTAAGGGCTCAGTCCTCAATCTTTCATTCTCTATGAGACTTCCCAGGGGTTCTCATCACACCGCTTTCTAATAACATCTGTGTGCTGAACACTAACATTTTTCTTTCCAGCAGAGGTGTCTTCCCTCAACTTCCTATTTCATACATCTAAGTCCTACTTGAATATCTACCTGGAATACTCATGCAAACTAAACATAGGCAAAATTAAACTTCTAATTCCGAACAAACCTATTTTTCCCATGGTCTATTTTATCCCAACTTTCTACTTGGCCAGGTCAATTATGAAGTCATTCTTCACTCTTTTCTGTCACATGCCAATCCATTAGCAAATCTTGTTGGTGCTATCTTTAATATATATCTACCATTCAACCTTGCATAATAACTACCAATACCCCCCGACTAAATCAACCTCATCTTTCATCAGAATTAGTGCAATTGTTTTCTAATACATCTCTTGCTTCAGCCTTGATCTGTACATTCTGTACTTACAGTAGCCAAAGAGATCCTTATAAACCACAGGCAGACTCCACTCCTTTGCTGGAAACCTCCAACAACTTCCCATCTCACTTGAAATAAAACCCAGAGCGTTTCCAAAGGTTTCCAAAGTTCTATGTGATCCAGCCCCCACAATCTCTCTGTTCTACCTCCAAACATTTTCAGTATATGGAAAGGAAAGAGAATAGCATCTAGCCTTTTACAAAAAAGAAGTATAGTACCTGCATGACAAAACAAAAAGTTGCCCTATAATTATATTCCCCTTAATGTTCTATTTTCATGTTGCAATGTTGAGAAAAATGATGAACTCAGATACATTTATTTACTGGTGAGAGAAGGTGGAGATCATCTCTAAAGACTGAAAGAAAAATTAATTAATGGACAACTTTACATTTAAATGAGACTTTAAAGAATACATTAAACCTACTGAAAATACTCTTAAATTGTAAGTTCCCACTCCAAATAACTGGATATGCTTTTTACAAATCATAGTTTACTTATTAATGCAACCAAAAGACCTCAACTTGAGTTGGTTAATCTAACTAGTCACCAGTCAGCCTTTGTTACTAGCTTGCCTTCAAGGTGCTCCCAGTGTCAACAGTGGTGATAAAACCAAGGATCCAGTTCTCTAAGAGATGATACCTGGGGCATCCTTGTTGAACACACAATTTCTTATTCAATTTGTCTCCCTTTCCTACCTGTATGTAATGCAGGAGCCAGGATAGCATGTATTTGGAAGTCATAAAGCCACTTAGCTTCTAAAAAGCTAAAATTTGGAATTTTCTATGAATCGACGTTCTCCCTCCATGACAATGCCAAGGTGGATATTACTGAGACTGAACAGTGCGTGGCTCTTCCTAGGTAACACTCTCACCTCCCAAGCCTGGCCCTTCCAGTGAACTACTGGTGACTTACAGAGGTACACATTCCTCTTGGGGCTGCTCACACTTTCAAACAAAAATATTGCCAGTTTTAAAGAATTTTAAGAAGTTTTAAGAAATTCAAGCTGTTATTTGCTCAGCCATTTCCTGTGAACAGAGGTGTAGCTGGCCTTCGCCTTCTTGGGACTGTAACCTCTACTCTGAGTCTTTCACTTTTCAGCCATAAATTCAGGTGCTTGCTGCTCCTCTCAAAATTCGTTCCTTTCTGCTCAAATAAATTCCCTCCTCTCTTTTTTGTCTTACTGCCCTGCTCTGAATTTATACCTTTGTCTCAAGAATGCAGTGCTTCTAAAACTATCCCATTATTCCTGAAGCAAGAAGCTCAGGCAATATCTTTCTGAAAGTAGGTTTCAGTCCCAATTTTCTATATAAACAGACATTTCCTAAACTGCTTCACCCCTAGATTGTGTGCTGACAATGAGTTAGAATTCCTCCTTTCTGGTTTGTATTTCCTTACAGAGCAAGATTAACTTAAAAAATAATACATGATTCATTTTGTTCATTCACTCAACCAACAAAGAATGAATAAAAGGCTCATAGTAGGTAAAAAGGTATAGAAGATACTTCTCTATTCTTAAGGAGTTTACAATCTAGATCCATATATAGTATCAAAGGTAGTATGAAAGAATGGTCTATAATATGATAGCATGAATATTTATAATACAGACTTTGCCTGTCTGCCCCTGACGAAAGTGATTATTAATTAAAGTCAAATTGCAATCAACAATGCACCTATCAGTCTCTCTGTAGTTCAAACTAATTGGGCCTCTGAGCTACTATTCCATATTAATGGAATACCTGCATTTTATTTTAGAATGGCAAATAAAGCATAATGTATCCAGATTTTAGACTTCTTTATTCTAAATTTGGAAATCAAGTCACAGATCTACTTCTCATTTTCTAAGCACTTGCCTTACCAGATCTCTCTAGAGTCAAATTATTTAGAAAATAAACTTATTTTATTTACAGCCGTTGCCATTTTCAAGTCACACTGTTATCCTGATTTCCACTTAAGTCCTCAATTGTATCCGTTTCTTACCTTCCTATCTCAAAAGATGATGCTCAAACTTAAAAAAAAAACAAAAAACAAAAAAAAAAACAAAAAACAAAAAAAAAAACAGGCTTGGAAACACAGCAGCCATAAAAGACCTGCCTATCAAGGCTGTGTAAATGTTGGGGAGAAGGTTAAAATTGAAGTTGAGGAATTGTGTATTTCAAAGTGCTTCGGTTCATTAAACCGTCATTTTTCATTTTAAAGCCATTACATCAGAGTTATTTGCATTGCTACTGCATAAACACTGAGGTCTACTGTATTAAAAAATGTTTTATGTTAATTTATATCCTCCCTCAAAAGATGAATACACCTTCAATTTTAAAATGGAAAAATTTTGGGAAAAGAGTGTTCAATACACAGAAATTCACTTCACAAAAACTAACAGGGTTGGAACCACATGGAGAGTGCTCCTGTTTCATATTGATCCTCCAGAAAATACATTTTTCGTTTATGAGCGGAGTCTCTCATCTTATTCTCATTACTCCAGAAATTCACAAAAGACAAACATGACATTAAGAATCTAGCAAAGCAAAATCATTACATAACTAAATACTTTAAAGGATACTTATATAAGAGTCACACAACCATAAACCTTCCACCATTTCCTCACTGGTGCGTTGTGAGCGAGCTGGAGATGATAGGCATTGGGTGCCCACCCTCCCCACCTAAACCCCAATCTGCGTCACAGATACCTACCACTCGCTTTGGCTTCAGAGTAGGAGGAACCATCCTCAAAAGTGAAGATCTGGGACACGCTCTGGCCCAGGTAGGAAGGAGGCGGGTAGTAAGAGTGCATTCTGTACTGCGAACTCACCGCATGGCGGTTCTCCGAGTTTTTCATCTGCGTGAGAAAAGGTAGACAGACTTAGCAATCACAGTGGCATTTTACAATACTACCCGAATTGCCTCATTTTCTGAAATGAAGGCAATGATCTACCAAGGCTGAACATATCCTTTACCATAAATATGCCTCTCCAGCACGATGACTTTTGTAAAACCGTATCTGAACATCCTGAGGGTGTCTTTCTCTATTTTAGGGTCCCCTCTAAAAGCTAAAAAGCATCTGTCTTTATAAGGTTTTCTTAACAAGCTGTAAAGAGAACCAGGCAGTGGAAAAGGGGAGTCTTGTTTAGTAGCCAACAGATTCCCAGTAAGTCCTGCCTTGAATGCTTGTTAAGCCAGAAGCAACTTACCTTCTTCATATGAAAAACTAGCATCACCTTACAATGTTTAGGCAAAGAGAATATTACAACTACTGTAACAGGGTAATCCCAGGGTAAGGGGAGGTGCCAGCTTCCCTGCCCTACCTAGACGAAGGGTGGAGCAAAGTAGGGAGGAGAAACTAGGAGACTGAGAGAAGGAAAGGGTGATGATCAAGAACAGGAAGAGTGCAGAGACAATGTAAAGAAACTGTGCTTCTTCTTGGTGTTGGGCTTATATCAGAGACTTGAGGGACATGGAAGGAGACAGAGATGTGGGTAAAAGACCTGTGAGGCAATGGAAAAGGGCAGCCTTTATCTTGACTTGATTTTGACTTTACTCCCTTCATCCCAGGCTTGCAGGCCACTTCTGCCCCTTCTCTATGGGTTCCTTCTAAAAGGTGCCTTAGACTTGTGGCAGGTTTTCAAGCCTCAGTGGCCCTGCTTTGGTCCAATCTAGTTTGGCTGGGCATTTACCCACAAGGGATGGGTAACTTTGTGTGTTTTACGTGAAAACTATGCATCTATTTACCTTCTTATTACTGCACACTAACACTACTGAACTTCCTTTGCATCGAAGATCTTAATACACTAAGAATCTTCTGCCAGTGAATGGCAGAATCTACTTAGAGCAGGTAGTTCTGGTGCCCCTCCTCATGTTCTGTAATACTACCCATAGATTGTGTAAGACTTATTGCACTGCTGTCATTAACCTGATGCTGTGCTGGACCTTGTCCTTCCCCACTGCTTCTAAGTTTTCCCAGAAGCAAGAATGGAAGTCTGGGATCTCCATTTCCCAGAGTCTCCTGTCAGCAGGGTTCTAAAGTGATATGAATTGTGCTAGTAACAATCTGTGAAGTGAGATTTAGAAGGCAGAAGGTGGGACAAGCTGTCCCCCCACTACCTATGACAGCTGGCATGTGGGTTCAGTAGTCATGGATTTTTCTGGTGATCAGACACTGCCTTTGGGACAGCAAAGCACCTTTCATAGAAGGCATAACAGTCTCCCCACAGCTTTTTGGACAAAGGAGGTATGAGCTGAAAGTTCTGAAGGGGCCCCATTTCCACAAACATCTTTAACTGTGTTTCCTGTTCAGACCCTTATGTAGATACTGAGCATTAGTGCACAATCATCTCTTTCATAGCAGGAACAGCCAAACTCCAAATACTTTTATTATCTTCAAAATTATAAAGATGTATGGTACTAATATCATAGAAAAGTCAACCTAAGATAACGTTCACAATAAACATTCTGTTCAAGAATTAAAGAATAATTTTGAGATCCTGTTTTTCAATCAAATTTTAGACTGCAATGTATGAGATAAAGAAAATACTAATACTACTAACTTGACAGGGTCTGCAAGGTAAAACCAGCACTGGGCTTCCTCAAGATTTTTTATAAACACCTACATTTTGGAAATTTTCCCAAATAATAGAGGCCTATGTATACTCTAGATATTTTAGTATTGTTTGGGGGAAAGCCCATACCTCAGCTTTCCATGTGGTAACTTGAGAAACTTAAAGAGATTCATTTTTGACCCTCTCAATTGCTCCCTGGTGCAAATGAATGCTGTGATGGACAGCTTGGTTTTTGGAGAAGCAAAAATGACCACATGCCTTGTCATGTTTATCTGGCAAATTCTTTTTATACCTTCTAGTTTGTTTTTCTCAATTACCCAATTTTCATTTTCAATTGCCGTATAAATCTTAACTAAGTAAGTGGGTAAGCAAGCTGTACTTGGAAATAGCCAAAGGGGAAACACTGGCTGCCCGACTGAGTTTTGGTCAAGGAGAGCCTAGGGAGTCATGAAACCATTTAAGAGCCTGGCGATCAATGGTGAGTGAACTGCACAGACAGTTACCAATTAGGTGGTGCTTCTCAGGCCTCTCTCAATGTGTCTGTAAATGGCCTGGGGATCTGTTAGAAGATAGACTCTGACTCAGTAAGTCTGGGTGGGGTCTGAGTCTCCTCCCAAGAGACACTGATTCTGTGGACTTAAGTGCCTTCAGGGTAGGGCCCAGGCCCAGAGGGGAACCCTCCACAAAACTCTTACCAATTGCTTACCACCATCAAGTTCAAAACTGAACCGAGGGAGGGTGGAAAACCTATAAAGGGTATTTTTAATGTGTTGCTCTTTATATGTATGTTAAGAGTTTCCAGAGCTAAAAGACTTTTTCAGAGGTCTAACGCCATCTAGAATTGCTACCATGGTAATAATAAATAAATTATTTATTTATTAATAATAAAATTCTAACATACTTTTTGTATTAAAGAGTCCTTTCTGTCTCTCCAGACTTTCCTCAAGACAACAAGACAATGTGAGTGGCGAATAATGAACTAGATGTTAAATAGCAACTTTTAAGCAGGAAATGTCATGATATAAATACAGATTTCCCTGTTATCAGGAAGTGGAAATACTTTGAAATCTGAGATGAAATTGGCATAAAGTCAAGGAGAAATTCCATTAATCAATATGGAAAATATTACAGCATTCTCAGACCCCCCAACATAACCTACCAAGTAATATATAAAACATTTTACTAAAATCACTGTCACATATAGTCGAAGCAAGAGTTAAGTATGCAGCCCATAGGATGTAGTTCTAGGGAAGGAGAGTCTAGAAAAGTTGGTGCAAAACATACTGAATGTCACTCTTGTTTTTAATCTTTTGTCATAAAAGTGGAATCCTCTTCACCACCTGGTGAAAATACATACTAAATAGGTTTTTTTGTAAATGCAAAGTGGCAGGTATTCAAACTTTTAAAAACCAAGGGGTGCCTGTAATAAAGCTCTAGGTTTTAAGTGGCTCACATCTCCCCTAGATATCAAATACCCAGTTTGATATTTTTGAGTTAGTTCTGTAAGGAGAAAATTTTTAAATTTTTCAGATGGATAAGACAAAGGATTTGAGCCTACTGACTGGTTTTTTAATGTATTTGAAAAATGCTCATTGTGGTCTAGCGTAAGGTCAGCAAATCTTCTTTGGTAAATGGTCAAACAGTAAATATTCTACATTTTTAAGTCACCAAGTCTCTAGATCATCAGTCAATAAATGGTCAAGGTTGTGTTCCAATAAAACTTTATTTTAAAAATGTGTGCTGGTTTTCAACATTCACTCCCATTAATTAAGGGAAGGTAGGGGTCGTAGCACTGTTGTCTGGGTTCCACCCCTAAAGCATCTGATTTTACTGGTTTGAGATGTGGTGTGGGCCCTGAATTATTTCAAACCTCTCCAAATAATTCTAGTGAGCGACCAAGACTGAGAACCTGTGCTCAAGAATTATCAATGTATTTCCCATATCCACAGAAAATTAGTAAACACCAACTTCCCAGTATTAATAAAAAGCAAAAAGTAAAGCAATCTAAAAGATTCATGTGCATATTATTTGAAAAAAGATTCAGACAAAATCAGTAGCTATTTTTCTTTTAACAAAAGCTTATCAGATAATAAACACAATTTCAAATCTATGCATATTTATTTTTACCCTTGACTCCTCTTCTGTTTTTAGAAAGCATCAGTAAGAATTATTTGAAAATAGGCCTTGAGTTATTTAAACTCATTCAATTTCTTCAGTGAATCCCCAAAATCACTGAACTATAGAAGATTTCCAATAAAGGAAGAAAAAAATCCAAAAGGTTTTTTTGGCTAACGTAAGCTCACTGAAATCATCAATCACTCAGCTGCATTCAACTCCAGTAATCACAAGCAACCACCTATGTGATAACTAGGACATAAGAAAAAGGCCAGGTCCATGTATTTCTAACTTCTTGTATAAACTTCTCCAACTTCAAGTTAAAATTGAGTTGATTCACCCAGAAAGAAAAAGGTATGGCAGAACAAACTTAAAATTCTAGATTACGTCTTGCTCCCTCGACTTAGACAAAATGGGTCTTTGGAACTCATTAACTTTAAGCCAGCAGTGCTCAAATGGAGGGGAAGGTGTGGAGGAGACATCTGGCAAAGTCTGAAGTCATTTTTGATTGTCATTATGGAGGAGACAGGCCTTACTTACTACTGGCACCTAGTGGTAAAGACTCCGGATGTTCCAGACCCCCAGTGCACAGCACAGCATCCTTACTGCCCCCAACCTAGACTTACCAGGCCAACATTTGTACAGTGGCAAGGTGGAGAAAACTTTCATAAACCAAGTAAACATAATTCCTGTACTTAGACCTTCACTGCCAGTAAAACAGCAAAGTTCTACTGAGGGCTGGAAGTTTTACACACATTAAGGTAGTCAAATTATACCAAACACATAAAAGTTTTGCCTTTATGCAACACATCCTATTCCTTTTTAAGATTTATTTTTTTAACTTCTTTAAATTAAATGAACCTAGTAGCACCAAAACACAGGATTCTAGTAAATTATGACAACCATCATTATTAGTATGTGGTAGCCGGCAAGCAAGAGGCATGTTTTATAATCTTATTACCTATCTGAGTTTCTGAACCACAAGCTGACATATAGATGGAAACTGAGCTAGACGAGAATGAGTATGCTGACACTATTAACTTAAGAGACTTACTTTATTAAAATTGCCAAGAACATACTACACAATACACCCAAACCATAGGTTTCCTCCTTATATCCCTTAGTCACTTCTTTTCATAGTAACAATAAAATCACAACACAACGTAAAAATGTCAGATGCCACTTCCTTTTGAACAAAATCCTAAATATCTATTCATTGTTTGTTGCTCCATAGAAGAGAGTTTGGTCTTATCCTGAGTTGACCACTCCATGCAAATAATGACTAAAAGAGAACCATGAAGACAAAACTGGCACCTAACTGTCTTTTAAGCCTGGCTTAGCTGCACAGAATACAAGCTGATACAAGACAGGAAATGGTCCGCATGAGAAGAAATGTCCATTTGCACATGTTGGCGTTTAAGCCAATAGTGTGATGATTCCTTTGACAGTGACATTAGACTTGGAGTAAACCCCACCACACACAGTTTTCTTAAGATAGAACAGAGTCCTGTGAAATCGCAGTTTACAGCACCATGAGCTGACCTACAAGCAGCATGAAATGACATCACCATGAGTTTCAGGGATTACTGAAACATCAACAGACCAAAGGCTGTCATGACACAGAACATCTTCCCTTCAGCTAGAATTCTTCCATCTCTTCTCCCCTTCCTGCCCTCTCTGGTCCTCTGCAGGTTCGTCCTCTCTCCTAATGTCACTAACTTCCTCTACAGTGTGCACCCTGCTTTCCCTTGATGCTATTACTATGGAACACCTTCTGCTCATACCCCTAGCAAGAGAAAGGAGCCAGGGGGAAGACCTGAGCTCTTGGAAGGGGTTCCTGCAAAATCCAGGTGGACTCCTTCACTGTGTCAAGCAGAAAGATGCTGAGTATAAGGGTGAGCATGCAGACATTGGAAGACATAGGGGCTATTTGTGCCAGAATGGAAGGGGTGCTCTGTCTCCTGAGGGGGCAGGAGAGAAAAGGTCTGGAGAAGGACAAAATTCATAACTACAGCAGAGAGGTCAAATTATTTAATTATTATGAAGCATCTACTTCATTTTAAGTTTTAAGTTCTCCCAAAGCTTCAGAAAGTCTGTGACATGAGTAAAAGTAAAATCAAAAGTTGTGTGGGTGCGTCTTTTCAAAAAGAGTGAACAGACCCAAATTCCAGATTGGAATTAAGACCAGAGTAGATTTTTAAAACGTAAGAAACAGTTCTAAGATGCCCCATGAACAGATAAACAAATTATTTGGAAGCAGGGCCAAAAATGACTGTAAGAAGATAAAGCAAACCCCCCCTTCAATTCTCAGAAGCCCAGAAGAGACATGGAATAGGGCAACACCTCACTCCCACATAAATGTGAAGAAGCAAAAATCCAATTATGGTCAGTATTACACTTGTAATTACTGGTGGTTTTTATTTTTAAAAAATTGTGGTTTTTATTTAAAAAAATTAAGATATGAAATTTTTCACATAAAAAATACCCATTAGTTTTTTTTTCAGCTTTGAAGCTCAGTTGATGGTTTTCACATCTGCAGCAGTCATACAGATGGAATAAAGTCTATTCCTCTAGACAATGTTCTCAAAAATGCAATATTATGATCCCAAAATAATTTACAGCCTATTTTTTTGTAGTATAGAAACAAATGGAATGAAGAGAATAAAGTGAAGTATATTAGGAGCGTAAGAATTCATTGCACAAAGCAGTATGGGTAAGAGCTGCTTTATGATTTTTTTTGTGTGTGTTTATATGTATATGTACACATACACTGGATCACAACATACACTGATTTTTACTGCAGGTCTTGGTCTAAAATGTTTGGAAGACTTTGGTACATAAACCAAGTAAAGGGAAGCAAAGATTTTGAAAGTAAGTATATAAAAAAGTTTTGAAAAATGGTACCTTTTCCTGGAGCCTGGAAGGTTTTGATGCATATCAGGAAGTTCACCCCCTGCCCTCAAAAAGGAGGGAACCATCTTTTGGAATAGTCTCTAGCTGGGAGCAGCCCAATACCTTCCTGGTCACAAATATGTACAGAATTTTCTAGTCCCTGCTTCAGAAACTTACGTTTGTTTGCACAAATCTAAAACACAAATCCTGACTTCCCAGCTGAATTTACACAATAACCAGGAAGAGCCCAAACACTGCTCAAGTAGAAGCCAATAGGAAATAGCTTATAGGCATGAACATGTATTTTTAAAATTTAATAACTCCCAAGACAACAGGAGTCTTCATTTTTTCAGGATGTTGAATCTTGAACACATAATTTCTCTTTAAGAGGGACGTAATGCTGACATCCTTAGTGTAAGATTCTTGAGAAAACGTTAATGAGGGCAGGGTTAATGATATTTCCAAGGAAGAAAATGAGCATTTATTGAGAGGTACAATAGAAACTTGTTTTGTTTGCTTATGAAGTCTTCATAACATAAAAAGTATTAAGATAGGAAGAAATTGCTCAGACATCAAATAACTTGGTTTGACTCACAGAGGAAGAAGGAGAGGAAGGATTCAAGACTTCAGAAGCTTCTCGTTATTAAATCAACTTAAGTTTCCCACTTTAAGTTAAAATTTCTTACTATAAAACCTACCCACTATCTTTGGCTTTTAACAAATCTTCATGTTCTTACTACTTCGAGATCAAATAAAAAACTTGGGGGAGGGCAGTCTGAAACCAAGAAAAAAAGATGCCTGTAACCACATATTCAGGAACTTTGATTTTTGGACAGAAGTCCCAGAGACATCCATATTTTCTGAGATCTTGATGGACAAACTTAATTAACCTTTGCTACTCTGTTCCAACCTATTGTTTTAGACAAACCTAGTGACCCACAAACAATATGTTACCATCAGAATCTCAGCTGCTGCCACACCAAGAGATATAGCCCTATCAGCACTATTGGGAAATAAACCACTTGGATTAGCTGCTCTAAGAAATATGGATTATATTCATGTCACACATGAGCTGTCAGAAACATTAGGATACTTTTAGCATAAATCAGCAGTGTGAAGGGTATCTTATGAGCACTGAGCATGATAGACTGCCTGGAAGGCAAGGTGAGATCATCTGGAGCCACCTTCGAGGTAGGAACACAAGCACACAAGTCACCCCAACTGGTACCAAAATCCAAATGCAGGTCAGTGGGTATAGTGGTGAGTATACCCAATGTGTGGTGGGTTATCAGCCTTCCCACTCTAAACCACAGTGGAGTTGTGCGTGTGTGTGTGTGTGTGTGTGCCCTACAAGGAAGGTGGATAAATGGGAACCGATGGTGACCTCTGCAACCAGCAATACAGGCTCAGACTCCAAACTCCCACTTAGTGGTTGGGTGATATTGGCAAGTTATTTTATCATCCTGAGCCTCAGTTTCCTCACCCACAGAGGGGAGTCAGCAATGTCTGACAAGGTCAAGCAGAATGTCAGAGGCAAAGTACCCAGTGTCACAGTTGTCTGACAGTGACCTGTCTACACTGGGGCTGTATCACTCACTCACTCACACACATACACAGAGTGAGGGAGTGAGAGAGAACATATCTACATGTTTTTTCATTTCATACCGTTACTCAAGGTGTAGAATTATGTTTGCCTTTCTCCTCCCAGTATTGGCTGATAAGAACTGGGAACTGCCAGAAGGAATGTTTGTAAAAGGAACTTGATGAAAAAATGTCCTCAAAGATAAAATGAGAAGAGAATTCCTTTTTCCCTGTCTTTCTATAAACCCCTTTCCCCCTTTCCAGGAGATGGTGTATCGCAAGGATGATGCCCAGAGGGCATGTGATCCACCGAGGAGTGGGTGCAGGTAGCAACCTGTCTGGGTGCAGCCAATAACGAGGACCATTTTCTGTAAAGCATTTTTAAAAAAAAACAATAAAACTAACTGATTCAATCTGCTTTTAACTATCACCATGCAGTGGCAATTCTGAACAACAGTACCAAATACTGTGCTCAGCCTTGCTCAGCCCACTGCACACCACTGAGCTGGGTCCACCTTTTCTCAGACCTTGCAGCTCTTCCCAGGAGAGCTTCAAACTCTCACAGGAGTGGGAAGTGAACCGTCAAGTCCTTGGTTTCTCCTTGCTCACCCATTCCACCGTGATACTGGAGGGCTGGGGTGAGCCTAGCACAGTGTCAGGCACAGAGTTGGCACTGACAAATGAATGATGAATAAATACATTAGATACTCTCTGTAATACAGTGGAGAATTTTTAACAGCCCCTTGCTTTTATTTTCTACTACCATACGCCTAGTAAAGTCTTTTAAAAAGTAGAGCAAAGGAACTTGTCATTCATTTCCTTGATTTGGGTCCTTATTCAACTAACAAGACACGCAATATGTCACAGAAATATGGACTCACAAGAAATTTGAGAATTACTCATGCACACTGAAACATTCTGAAAAGTAACAATTTTTATAGCATATTTAAATCTACTTAATGGGAGCAAAAAGGGTATAAACAGACATTTTGGCCACCAGCCCACCCAAATCAAATCTGAAAGCTTTTAAAACCCATGATCTAATTATCTCATTTTCAAGCAGATTACAGAATTGCCAAATGAGTGTAGTATTTACTACGCTGATGCTATTGTGTCAGAGATTAGGGTGTGTGGCCACCCCACAACAGAATGATAAATGTACCTCTTTCTACCTCCAACTGAATGGTAGTTGTCCTTGGAGTATGCCAGCTCTTTCTAAGTTTTTCCAACTCAGTCCAGATCAAAGTGAATACACCATAAGAATGAAAAGGAACCTGTAGGTCACACAGGATTTACAAGTATGCCAAGGTTTCTATAAACCCAAGATTACATACTATCTGGAGTTTTTTAGGATGCTACTGAGTAACCTCAGGCATGCACAGAATGTCCCTTAGGACAGTTTGGACCAATCCTTTGCCCTCAAATATCTGACAGAGCTACCATTCTACCCCTTCCAAAAGCCAGTTCAACTTTCCCCTATAGTCCATGTAACCTTAACCAATAGACTGTAAGGATGTCTCCACCATGCACTTGGTAGTTAAGGGACATTCTTCAATCCACTTCTGACCTTGCTGGGTTCCAAAACGCACACAAACTCCCTCAACTTTGGCTTCAGGTAGAGAACCACCAGGACCACTGTCATCACAAGCAACTGTTTTTACAGGTAGCTGGCCCTGCTGCAAGACTAACAGCATACAAGTCATTCAGATTTCACAATCTGCAGAATGAAACTGCCATACTTCAAGGAAAGATGTAATAACAATCACATGATGGCTGCCAGGATCCTCACTTGTTTAGCAACTCCTGCAAAGGAAGTTCATGTGAATAAGGTGAGGTTTAGAAACAGAAATCCAAGTCTACTTTGGAGTGGGCTACAGAGCTTCAGGGGGCTTCCCAAGACATTGGACAACTACCGCTTCCTTTGAGAGAACTGCTGCTCCACAGCTGCTTTCCTCCCTACAGGACTAAGAACACACCGGAAAGGCCAGTTGATCTGCACTTATTATTTCTCCTTAAAAGAATCTCTTCCCTGAAAGAGAGGAATTATGTTTCACAAGAGAAAATTATTGACTTGGCTAAGATTTGACAGGTGTTATAACGGGAAACTTCACAGTACAGGCAAAGTGACTTCCAAATTTGGGGAAGTTACAATGCTGCCTTCATTCACCATCCTTCACCTTCTGGGACCTGCCACAACTTCCACGTTTCCATAAACAGTAAGTTCCCAGACTGGCCTTCTGACCTTCCAGGCCCCTCCCCAGTGCCTGCTGTACCAAACCAGCAGGACCTGTTGAGGGTACAACTGCCAGGGGGCATCCACAGGAGTGGGATGAAAAGGAAGGGAAAAACCAAAGCACTTTCCTGTAAAGGGTTAAGTATAGAGCTAAGCTAACAGAGAAGTTAAAATTAGCAAACTTAAGATCATAAAGAATTGTTCTTGTCAAGAGGATGCAATGACTGAAGCAACAGTGTCAGATTCTCTGACTACTACACCACTAAAATGTTCAAAATTATTTTGGAGTACGGGCAAAAAAAAAAAGAAACCTGCCACGTAATAAGATCATTTTACTAAAGAAAAGTTAAGATATAAATCCAATAAAAACAATTTCTTGAACTGGATAACATGGCTTTAAGAAAAACTGACTTGTCCTCACTTTCTTCACTTCTCTGGAAAAAGCACAGATAGCACCCTGCATATGCAACAGTGAAATGCTAGACACAGTCCTAGTAAAATAAGGAAAGAGTTGATATTTGCATCCACTGCCAGTGTCTAAACTAATGTACTAAGAACATGAACTAAACTGAGGGTGGGGGGAAAATGTCACTAATCAATATTTTTCTATGCAATAACTATCTAACCTAAAGACTCTAAAATAAATAAGCAACAATAAAATTAGAAATACACTGTGCCCAAAAGTGGTCCAACAAAAACAAACTACAGCACAGCAATGGCACTGATAACCCTCTCATTTGTCAATTGAATGTGTCTTTAATTCTTCTATAAACAACTAAATTGAGTTGTTAGTCCTGAAAACTCAAGATAAATACTACAGCACCATATTTCTACTTAAACTTTCCTTTCCAATGGGAAAAAAAAAAAAAACTTTGAATGTTTTATTAAAGTTCAGTATGTTCTTATAAAATCTTCTTGTGTCCACATGCAAATATATCAGTTTCTGTTTCCAGAGGAAAAAGTCAATTAGTGTCTATCTACAACAGTGGCCAATAACCAGTGTACTCCCAGAAGGGGAGCCAAGGCCACTAATCTGTCACTGACATGGATGCGGAGATGGGCAGGTGGATGAGTGGATCACCAGACTGTGAAAAGAGCACTGAGCCAGTGCATGAGTCTGGGCTTGGAGTCTGGTTCTCCGCAAGCAACTGTGTTGCTCAGGGTAGTCACTTCAACTTTTTCAGCTCAGAAACGTGGAATCTGAGGGGATCAGAGAAACATATTTTCTGGGGGCCTTGATGATACATCTCAGAGACGTGAAGCAGGCACAGAGATTGATCTGAAGTTCTCCCAATTTCCTCTCAAAAGTCAAAGTGGATTTTGCATTTTTTTTTGCCTATCATAATAATATCTTCAATTAATGTGTGTCAATTATAATTGTCTCCCCAGGAACGGGAGCCAGGTTTAACTTTGGCTTCTCCCCACAACCACCCCAATAGTGGACAGAGGTGGAGAGTCCATGATGGTTCCTTCCACACAGCATTTGCTCCAGAAGTCACCTCTCAATATTCTTTTACTAACAGGTTGTTGACACTAAGTCACACTAATAAAGAAAGGAGGCAGGACAAAAACAAGCCACTTGGTCTGCTCAACTACGAAACCGAGAACATTGGTGGGCAGTATTTACGGGTAGTCAAAAGGGAGTTCTTGTAATTGCCTAACTCTGTAACCCTTGGGTTGGCAGGTCAAAGGTTCTGGAGGGCCACCCTAGGAATGCCCACCCAGGGGTCCCTTTTTCTGTATGCTAGGGCCCAGGTGCCAGAATCTGGTTTCCTACCTGCTATTCTCAGTTTCAAAGCCAAGGCTTTTGACATGATTCTCAACGTCTCTTCTTGTTTTCCAGGTAATAACAGCAACTTTTCTCCCCAAACCCACTATTTGCAAGTTTTGGTTCAGTGATTGATTCCATGGCCCAGAATAATACCCTGATGCACAAGTTTAACAACCGAATGCCTTCGAGTGAGGTGCATAATCACAAATGGGCAACCATGTCACAGGACACTTCAGACATAGTCCTGAAGGGCTGAAACCACCTGTTTTGCCATTCTGATCACACCCCCAAAGTGGCTGGAATGTGTCTGCCTACACACCTGCAGGCACAAGCTCCTGCCAAGCTGTGTGAGGGCGCCTGTCGTAGGACAGAACAACCAGCACTGCTCCAAGCCCTCCCATATTTATTTCTGCTCACTTGATATGCACCTCTCCCTTGTCAGCATGGTACAACATGTTTATTTAAGAGATAATGTTACCGTGGAGGAGTGCACAAGGCAATAAACAGCTTTTGCAGGCAATTAAATGCAGAAGTGAAATGGAGCCGCTGGTCAGTGGAACCAGCCATTCATCCTGAGTTTGTTCCAGTGTCACAAATGTTATTCCTGTTTCACAACAGGACAGGAATCTATGATTGGGCCACAAATCTCCACACACTGCAGACAGACCAAAAGCAATTAAAGCAGCTCTCAGCATGTAGAGCATTAGTATGGAAGACTTGGGATTCTAGGGGGCTTATCCAGAAGACTTGGGATTCTAGGGGGCTTATCCAGAAGACTGCTATTTTTAATTTATAGGTTTTGTACTTAGTAAGTACACAATGATTATCCAGTTGGCTTGATTTTGTGGAGACAAGAAATCTTCACTCTATAAGAAGTCAATGGGTGGTGTGCTAAATGGGTCAAAGGGGTTTAAATGGCCAAACCTCTAGTTAAAATAAGTCATTTTGACTATAGTAATAAAACCACATGATTTGTATATGAAGGTTGCAAAGAAGGATGTGAAAAGTACTCAACAGGAAAAAAAATCTTCTGTAACTGTGTGGTGACAGACTTGTGATGGTTTTACAATATACATGAACACCCAATCATTGTGCTGTACACCCAAGACTAACAGTGTTACATGTCAATTATATCTCAATAAAAAATAAAACAAAAAATGTCCATGGTTTCTTTTTGAAATAATTCAATACCCTTCAACTGCGAAAACTCCACCCAAGTCATTTTTTCCTAGGACTCAGATAGGACTCTTTGCTAGCAAACACTGACACTGCTCCCTATACATGCTGAAACATGGCAGCCAGAAATGGAGGACAGTGAGAGTGGTGAAGAGCTAAGAGGGAAGCCAGGGGCCAGCAAATCACGAGGATAGAAGGCGGAGATGCTGCCTTCTCTTCAGGTCCTTCTGGTGGAGGGACGCAGGGAAGACCAGCTGTGTGAGAGCGCAAGAGTAGCTGAGGGACACTTTGCCCAAAGGAGACAAAAAAACCATGGCAACAAACATCCACCCTCCTCCAGAAGCTTCCACCATCAGGAGACAAAAGACCAAGGTCAAGGCAAAACCTTCCTGAAAGAGCAAAAACTATCAAGGGCAGGGGGGAAGACCGGTCCCAGTCCACTGTTCCTTATACCCATGGCAAAACAGCTGTGGTTACAAAGTGGGCACCCCCTTCACAGTAGTGAAAATCTGTAGGTTCCAATGTTCAATTAGTATGTCTTTATAACATGTACAGCTTAGTGGATCTATTTTACTCTTTGCCCTTTCAGATCTCTCATTCCCCATTCTGACAAAAAAAATCAATCCATATATAGTTGTACAATGTCTATATTCCATGTCATGGCATTCTGACAGTAATAAAAGATGTCACATATTACCTCTCTTGTTACAAAGGGGGTCAGAAGGAATTAACTAAAATATTTATGAACAAAGACTGAAAACTAAATAGCCTAAAAAAAAGAGAAAGAGAGAAGGTGAGAATGTTAGGAGTTGCGTGTAGAATGAAGAAATGAGACAGAAGAGATTGATAGCAATTTTTGAGGCTAGCTTACAGAATGGGGATTTTGGGAAGTATGTTTAGGTTTAACTTTAATGACGTTATGAAGCTTTTTATATACTTTAGTAAGGAAATGTTACAATGACATAATGAGGAAGTAGCAGTGTATGTGACATATAGCAGGGAGGATGTGAGGATAAGTGGTAACAGGAGAATTTATTTGTGGAGGTAATAGTTTTAAAGAGGTTAGGAAGCTGCGTTATAGGTGAGAGACATGCTGTTGCTTACTTATTAGTGTGCGAGAGGGGGCTACAAAGATAGGAGTTTTTTTTTTTATTTAAAGTTTTATTTTTTAACTTGCTTCTACATTTCACATCAGATGAAAAGTAATTGATGAGATAACTAGACAGTTTTCAGTACCAGCACAGCACTTGTGGGTGCGTGGTCCACTCACACCATTCACTTCACTCCAGTTATCACATTGCCTTAGTATCCACACAACAATCCTACAAAAGTGATGCTATGCCCACTCTACAGCTAGGAAAACTGAAACTCAGAAGGCTAAAAATTTTGCTCAAAGTTCCATGTATATTTAAATCACAAATTAGAACTGCAAATATGGATCTTCTGGTGTCAGAATCCAAGTTCCTCAGAGCACATCCTACCATCCCCCTAAATCGGCAGACCTATTTTTTCAGCCAGCCTGCCACCTACTAGCTGTGGGCACTGAGCAAATCCTTTAGCAGATCCCAGTTTTCTCACAGCCAGATGGGTAGCATGCACCAGGACGTTATGAGGTGCATCTCAGTCCTGACCATAAGAGCACGGGTTTTCCTCTGTTATTTCGCAAACTGATGATTTGTATTTATGTCAGTTCTTGTATTTCTAAGGTAAGAGCTTATTTTTTGTTTTTGTTTTGTTTAAGACTAGATCTTGTTATTTTTGCCTGTGGAACCACAGGCTCATGTTGCCTGTGGTACCACAGACTCAAGCAATCCCCAGCGTCAGCTTCCCAGGTGACTAGGATTACAGACACGTACCACCACACCCAGCTATTTTTTGGGACTAGGTCTCGCTGTGTTGCCCCGGACGGGACTCGAACCATGATCCCCAGACCCTGTCACGACTCCATAAGCTGTCGCCTACAAGCACGTGCCACCATGCCCAGTGTTAGAGCTTATTTTTAATGGAACTAATTTTTGTAGCCCTGACTACTGGATTGTTAAGTCAAGCTTCCGTTTATATTCACTTATAAAATTAACCCCCAGATTCGTAAAATATGACTTAGATGGGATGCAAAGGTCATGTGGTCATGACCCCATCTCAACTGTTAAGATCATTTTGGGATCACACAGGTATGTCTCAATGTGCTTTAACCACATTCACCAAAAGTGTGTGCAGATTCCAAACGTAAATTCCAAACATCCAGGCACCCAATTTATTTGTAAATACTAATGAAAAACCTGTATACTTCAAGGACAGCAGAGATCTGTTCTCTGCCATCTGAAGTAGCTAAACATCAGCACTGTTGTACCTGTTTCTGCAGATTTCTGACCTCCATAAGTGAAGAAAATCAGGACAGAGTGCCAAGAAGGACCCCAAGGTAAAACAAAAGACTTAAGGTAGAAATTTTGTATGTCCAAAAAGGCTAAAGAATAAAGACAGCCCCAAAGACATCCTGCATGACGTCAGCTCACATCACAAAAGGCCAGAAGGCCTTTCTGCAACCCTGAGTTTGTCATAGACTCTGAGGTAACCAGCCAGTGCTGAGTAATTCACTTCCAAGTCAGACATAGAAGCAAAGGCTGGCTCTTTGGAAGGCAGTTGTGTGACCCCGGGTAGTTCAGCTGTGTGAGTCTCAATGGGCTCACAGTGCCATCAGCCTTCTAGGGCTGGGAGGAGGCGAGCCCCTGCTCAAGGGATAGTTATCATCAGGGGTGTCTCTAATAAAAAGGAGGATGGGCTATCAGCCACTGTAGGAGACAAAATAATTTGTTATATGAGCACAGTATTACCAGCTGCGGCTGGCTAGGGAGTGAGACTTGAGTTCAGGTCTCTGAGAAAACAAACTCAGATGTTACATGTTGTTAACTGTCTCCATGAAGCAGTGGTTATGGAGAAGGCTGACAGCGTCAAACTGCATGCCCAGACCCACGCCCGGGGAAAAGAAGCCTAAGGCAAGATTTTCCCTAGCAATCCTACTAGTAGGGGTACCACATTCACCATCACTCAGGGGCTTCTGTCCTTGCATGTGCCAGGGCCCTGCTGCCAGAGTTCAACTCCTCCCACTGGGCCCAGAGAAGCCACCAAGGACAGTCCAAGACTCCTGTCATGCCCTCTCCCAAGACTCCACTATTTTAAAAATACTTAAGAGCATATGAATGACTAGCTTCCATTCCCAGTTAAAAAGACATCCAAATCAGTGCACCTCAGCAATGACCCAATTCCTTTTCTTGCTTTTCTTTCACACACTTGCAGATTATAACTTCATCCTTCCAAGGCGCAGCTTCATTACTAAGACTAAACACTCCTCAGACGGCCGCATCAGCATTCTAAGGTGCTTTAAAGGTGGAGGATGGAGAAGATGGGGCCTCAAACAGTGAACTTGTGAATCAGACTCTGTTCAACTGGGTCTTTATGCAAATATTTATGCAAGATATTAAAAATGGTAAAAATTCTCTATTTATAATTCCTTGTGGCCAACCTCTGGGATTAAATGCTCACTGGTAGAGTGAAAAATTCTTCACATTTTGCACAATGGTACACATGCAGGCTGACGTAGGTGCATCCACATGTATGTGCATGTCCATGTACATGAGTGAGAGCACGTTTTCCACATACCCAGTTCATTCTAGGTAACATCTTACCTGCCACTGGTTTCCTGTCTGGCCAGGCACATAAGGAGTTGAGAGGCTCCGAAGGCTATTCTTCACAGGGGACCCCCCGAGGGGGGTTCCCACATCCCCAGAAGAAGAATCAGTGGCCAAGGCCATGGAGTACTGTGGGTAGTTGTACAGATTATTGTAATAAGGGAACAGAGATGGCTGGTAAAAGCTGCTGTAGTAGGTGGGGTCTGAAACCAGATCAGGTGTGTTCTCCATGTGCCCTCTGCTGGTGACAGCAGGAATATCCTGGATGACCATGCGTCCCTCTGGGAAGAAAAAAATAAATAAAACATGGCATAAATGGGGGATCCACAAAACTTCACCTCTAAACCCTGACAATGCACTGACTTCCTCCTCTAGGTCTGCAGAGTGGCAGAGCCAGGCACTTAAAGACATGTCTATTTCTGCATCCAAAATAAAGAAGGGTTTTAAGGGTATCCTAAGTCTGATGGCACAGCTGACTCTTTTATTTTTATGGAGGTCATTTTAAAAATTCAAAAATTCCTATTGCAAAAATTCCTATTGCAGTGTCAAGATATTAGATCAAACCCAGTTAACTTGTCTGTCTGCAACAGTAGATAAATGTTACCTATACTTGACTTGAAATAAAGTCATTTTTAAAACTCTAGGGGTCCTTAACTGTGATAACCAAATAGATAGGCCAGAGAGTCAAAACAAGAGGCTAAGAGTTGAAACAAACATTGTTTCCTTCACTTCCTTGGTCAGCTGATTATGTATCCTTCAGCATTCTGGACAATAGGGCAGACAAACTGCAAAAGGTCAGTTAGTAACTTTCAGGCTTTTGTGCCCATTCAGACCCAGAATATACAGACTGCTGCCTGGTTGTGCTGTTATAAAACTCTATTCATAAACACAGGTAGTGGGAGGTGACATTTCACAAAACTAAATAATGGGTCGTCAGGAACTCAGATGGAGGAAAGGTAAAGACATGGCAAATAGTCACTGGTGAGAGGCTGAGCTGAGGCAGGTGAGAGGGAACTGGAAAGTTCCACCAAGCTCTGCATGCTGAAAAGGCCATGTAGGAAGGAAGAGGTGAGAGTGTGAAAATCTCAAGGCTGGCACTCATGGAACAGACTACGGTTGGGAGCTCAGATTCAAGCAACATAATCCGAAGATGGTATCTAAGGAGGATCTGGGGAGAGGAGGAAGGAGTAGTCAAGGAAAAGCATGTTCTGAGAGGAGAAAAGATAGCTGAGGAGGGAGTCATCAGAACCTAGAAAAGAACAGTGTCACAGAAGCCGAAGTTGACATGAATCTCAGAGATGACAGGATGTCAACTACTGCTGTAAGATCAAGGAAATCAGTTCTGAAAAAGAAGGCTAGGTCTATAGGGTTTGGGATTTTATCATCATCAAAGAACAGATGCAAAAGACAGGATCAAGCAACCAACAAAGAAACAGGAGGTAAATACAGGGAAGAGACTGGGAAAATACTGGAATATAAAATTCTCAGACAGTCCCCTTCCTTTGCCCCATGCTCCTGGCTCACCCACCACAGCGTCCTCTGAGCCTGGAAGATGGCCAGAACAAGTGGTGACAAATATTTGTAATAAGGATCAATGAACAACTGTCTTTAAATAGGTTGGAATGACAAATAAATGTGAAGAAAAAAAAGCTCAGGAAATAAGATATATTTCATTTTTAAATATAGTAATGGGTTGAGCATAGTAAGGCAGGGAGAGAAAGCTGGTGGAGAGAAATGACCAGCACAATCCACGGCCCCCAAGGAGTGCTCAGGAGAGTCTGAGTGAATGCGGGCGGGGGGGGGGGGGGGGGGGATACTCAAGGGAGGGCACAACTGAAATGCAAATTCTGGAAGATCTGGTGAACAGCATAATTTATAGGGGGATAGACTCATTCCAAAGAGAGTGAGAATCATTTCTCTGAAAGGATAACTAATCCATCCACCTGATACACTGCCAACCCACTGTTTTATTACACTTCTTTCCTTTCTTTCCACTCCTCTTCTTGAAAAGTGGGATGAGAAAATCACAAGTTCACCACTGCACACCTGATGTTTGAGACGTACACATGTCCTTCTCTCCTATTTTACACAACCACTTAGTGACATAATGTCTGGTTCTTAGTAGCTAATGCTTTTGTTTCAATGTCATGGTTTTACTGTTTATCTAATCACAAAAGCACTACAAACTTCAGAAAAATAATAAAGTCAGAAAAGGAATGAATGACAAGTTACTGCCTGCCAATGAGCATTAGCTGGGCATTCACACAGATCTTAGACACTGAGGAAGGTATGTTAGAGCCTTATTTATGACTGCAGTAGAAAGAACTAGACAGTCCTTAGAACCTGATTTCAACACCAAGATTCTTAATACGGAAAATAAAACACAGTAGCAGGCAAAGAATTAAATAGAATCCAAAACACTGGGATCAAGGCATAGGTTCCTGAATTTCTGCAACACGACCTGAGTATTATCAGGCCCATTCACCCCACAACAAAATATCAGTAATAACTCAAGGAAACAAAAGAATAGCTTCAATAAATTACCAAGTAAACCCCAAATAAAACCTTATCTCAGGCCAAAGAAAGGATTTCTTTGCCTACTGTTGATTATAACTAATTGATAGGCACATAATTTACCTGTATTTTATTCTATTTTTCAAATTATCATGAGTATTAAGAATCAATTTGAGATTTATGTCATAAAAGTTTCACTTCACACAGGGACTTAAGTGATAAAATCATTAGCGTTTTTAAAGTGTATATGCCTAAATATTTTATGTCTCCAGGCCATCAATGCATGTGAACAGGTTCCCCAGCTGGGATTCTCAACTTTGGGAAATCTCCCCCAAGTTGACATAAACGCCCATCAAAGTGCATGTGTCTAACCCTGTGCTTCCAGAGTTTGGTCTTTGAATCAGCAGTTTCAGGAGCCCTGGAAGTTTTTCTGGAACTCCACCCCTGATTCATGGAATCAGAAACTGAGAGTCAAACTCAAACAGCAGCCTGAGTTTCAACAAAACCCTCAATAGGTCCTGAAGCACCCGGAAGATGGAGCGAGAACCATGGGTCCAAGCTGAAGAACCAAAGCACCGGCTTGCTCACAGCACTGTGTGCTGTCCAGGCTGGTTTATCAGAGAAAGAGAAAGCACACAGTGGGGTTCCCCAGGGCTGGATTTCAAGCAGAGGGCACTGTGAGCTGCGGCTGACTGGTGACATGATGTTCATGGCCAGCACCCAGAATTTCCTCATGTAGTCTAACACAAAGCTCATCCTGCCTAGCATTTATTTGAGTCTATAAGGCACCTACTCTTTTCCAGGCATTTTATTGTTGTAACATCAGAGTCAAACACATTAGTACTCTTCATGAGGCTTCAGAACCATTCAGAAGAGTCAGACAAAAATCACTTATGCTTATGATAATCAGTTCTATTTTTGTATTTGCACTTGATTCATTCATTAGTTATAACAACTTATGTGCAAAACTTGGCTATAGATGTTGCAAAGGCACAAAGTACTATTCGGAAAGTCTCATTTATTCTTAACAATTTATTGTCATTTGGGAAAATTAGTCATAGATGGAGAAACTCATAAAGTCATACAAAGCTGCCACCATGATATCTGAATCATATGCAGTGTTAGAAACCGATGTTACAACAATAAAAAAAAAATAAAATAAAATAAGTACTACAGGACGTCTCTATGATTGGGTATCAGCAAAGGCCATATGTAGAAATGAGCCAGGGTGGAGGTGATTTACAGCAACAGCGGGGAGGCACCTAATAAAGGAGAGTATCAACAGGGTCATGGTGGTGAAAAAGGAAAAACTGTACCAGGGACAGTGAAGACAAGAGCCATGTTGGAGCACGGAGTTCTCGTCAAGGGACAATGGATGACAAGAATGGCAGGTTACTCCTGGATTATTTTCAGAAGGCCTTGAGTGTCGATGGTCAGTCAAGGAGTTCTGAAGTCCAACGGAGGTTTACAGAGTAAGGAGCAAGGTTAAAAGGTGTGGGAAAAAAGCAATCTAATACTGAAGAGGAAACATCATGACTTTGCTGAAAATTCTTAAGCTGGATTTCATTATTTTTCTAGAACAAAAATTGGCCAAGATCCCTTGGCAATGATAATAATAGAAAGCACAAAAGTGTTTTTCCCATGAGACTGTGATAGCTTTCTTAACCAGTCGTCCTTCCAGGAATTATCAACCTTAGATCCTCTACCAAGATGCAGATTGAGTTAGATGCTTAAAGTTGCCAGGATTGACAGAATCCTAATTCATGCTGTAAGGAAGAAAGACCAGCATGACTGGACTCAACACCTAGGAAAGGCAGCAGGAGAGAGAGGTAAACTCTCTGCATAAGTCACCTTGAAAATTCATTCCTTGGAGACACTGTGGACTTGATCATGTCTCCTTCCAGGGCCTATGTCAGTGGCTCTGTGTCTTTTCCTTGCACATTTCCAGTTCTTAGAAAGCTTCTCAATGCCTCTGCTACTTATTATTTTTTTGCACTAACATATGCAGCGTGAAATATGATCCACTCCTTCATGAGAGATCAATACCCACCCATGATAAATACCCTTATCGATCTTGCAGTGTTATGTGCTGGTCTCTGGCTCCATGGCATATTAATAGTAGTTAACCAGTAATTCATTTTAAGGTATGTGAAGGCTCCCCCTCCCTTTTTCTAGTGTCTCGATTCCCAGAGTCATTGCACTTTGAGTCCTTTATGTTCAAACCTGGAGCCAAGAGCCCCTTTGCAATGATAAAACCAGATTCCACAGTTTCCTACAGAAAAGTTTAAAAAATAATCACATGAGAAAGAAAACGTCACACTTTTCAAGCTACTATGTGGACAACACATTGATCTCACATGAATGGCTACATTCATACATGTAATGCCATACCTAGCATGGTACCAGTGCCACTTAGCGTTGAGTTGTAAGAATCATAGTGAGTATGCAAAATTGCTGTAAGACCAAGATTTCAAAATTATCTGCATCCATGACCATGTTGTGTTGAGCACTGGGTGGGGAAAGAAAAAGAACAAGTTCCTCTTCTACTTATTTACAGAGAAAATTAAAGGCTTATGATAAAAACCTTCACTTAACGATGACATGTCATGGCGCATGGAGGGTGCCAATGGGAACACCTCACTGGAACAAGAAGGCTTATTCCGCCTCTGCTTCTCTACAGGGCAAACTGCTTTCACATTAATCGACTCCTGGCATTTTCTAGACTTAGGGAAAATCATCACTTAACAAGTGGGATGCTTCAGGACCTCCCTCCCCTTGCCCCCAAAGGGAGTGAAGTTAGAGGGTGAAACACAGGAAGAGGAGAGGTCCTGCAAGCTGACAGCTGACCTGGGCCCTCAAAGCACTCACACACTTCCAACAAGAAAAGCTGGCCATTCTGACTGAGGGAGAGGGTTGAAATTTCTGTGTTCCTGCAGATTTGGTATAAAGAGCAGACTGACAGTGGGGGCTGGAGAGTGCCCATTGTTCACACAGTGCTGGTGAACCTGGGACAGCACAGGCATCCCCTCCTGCTGGAACACGCAGGAAAGCCTGGCCAAGCAGGCTCTGGGGAGGGGGTGCAGGATCGAGCAAGTGCTGCAGGGGCTGGCTTACTCCTGGCTCTCTCGCATACAAGGCACAGAGTTGGTGAGAGTGAGTTGCTCCTTTTTCCCAAAGGATTTTTTTTTCCCCCCAAAACATAACTTGATCTTGAAACAAGGGAAATTTTTTTTCCTAGGAGAAAGGCTTTCCATAACAAAGCATGCTAAAGCTGGCCTTGAAAAGCAGGAGCAGTCCAAGGAATAAGGACCTGTCTGAGGGCTCAGCCCCTGAGTTTCACATACAATTTTATATGCCAAATTTCAGAAGGGATGGCAGAGAAAATGCAACAATAAAATCAGTAAGAAAGGAAAAGTGAAAAACTACTGAGGTCCAGACTGATGACTGGAGGGGCTAAGAAAGTGCTCATACCCTCTGCCTCTCTGGAACCAGGGGCCAGGGATTAGGGTCTCCACGAAGTCTTGCAGTAGCAGCAGAGAATTATCCCAGACAAGATGCCAAGATGCGGGCCTCAATGAACTTTCTTCTATCATAAGTTGGGAAAAACAAATGAGGCAGGAAACTGGAAATGAACTGGATGAACAAAATGAGATAACTGATCACCTTGCCAACCTGGTGGAAAACACAGATGAGAAATCTCACACTGAAATCAGGCATGTGATGTGGTGGGCAGAAAGTCAACATCGGCCGGGCACGGTGGTGTGTGCCTGTAAACGGCAGCCTAGGAAGCCACAGCAGAGACTAGGGATCGCGGTTTGAGTCCCACCCAGGACACAACATAGCGAGACCTAGTTCCAAAAAATTAGGGGGTGTAGTGGCACGCACCTATATCCCAGCTACCTGGGAAGCTAAGGCTGGGGATTGCTTGAGTCTGTGGTACCCCGGGGCAACAAGAGTCTGCAGGTTCCAGGCAAAAATAGAGAGACTTAGTCTCAAAAAAAGAAAGAAAGTCCACATATTTTGGGGTGATAATGGTGACTTTATTACTGCCCAAGGCTACTGCAGTCCTGACAGTCTGGTCTACCAATCAATGTGGTACAGGACCACCAATTGTAATACCGGCCAGGTTGGAGGATGTTCTTTTTGGTAGGCAGAAGCAGATCTAAATAAACTCCTCTCAAGCTCTGGGGAAAAAAAATGGCAGGAGCTTGGCTCAAAAATGCTTGATACATGGATGTAGGTTGCAAAGGGAGCAGGAGAGCAGACAAAAAGGGAAACTGACAGATTGCTGAGGAAAATCAAATGAAACTCACAGGGAGGTCACCAAGGTTTGAAAGGACTGCCCTGGGCCTTCAGCAACTGCCTCTCCCATTGTGTGTGTAGCACAGGCCCATATGGGGGAGGGAAATGCCAAGAATAAACAAAAGCCAGCTGTTGCCCTCAAGCATTGCCTTCAAGGAGTTTGCTCTCTCTGGTTGGTGAAGAGTGCAAGGGAGAATTTAAGAGATAGAAATGGGGTTGTATAGTAAAAGAGACTTTTTAAAACGGAGTGAAGGGAATTCCAGGTTAAAGGAAGAGAGGAGCGAGCAGAGCAAAAAAGGAACAAGGTCCCTTGTACTAGAAAATGAGGGCTCCTGGCCTAGTAAAATGGACTTTAGACACCTGCCCCCAAGGGAAAGAAAACAAAACTGCATGTGCAAAGACTGGCACTGAAAGTGCAGGCTGTACTGCATGGGCCCAGGGAGGAACAATGTTGGCACTGAGTAATAATGCTGCATGGAGCGACTCTTCCCAGACTTCTCTCTGACTGAGGGTGGTCATTTTCAGGGCTCTGCTCTTCCTTTCTTTTTTGGTTCCTGCTATTCGTGGAGGTCCCCACACCCCTTTACCCCTTGCACCTCAAAATGCTTAGGGATACCAGGGAAACTGCAAGTTCTATAGTGGGAGTAAAATAGGCAGAAAATACCTTTTCTCTGACTTTAGTAGAAAATGTCTGGTGGCCATGAAAGCCTATCTCACAGCTAAGAAAGAGGTTTTCTCTCTTGAGGCCAGCTCAGGATTTCCTATCAATGGCAAGGTGCCAGAGACAGTTTGGGACTCTGTCAGACCCTTCCAGCAGATAGGAGGAGGCAGTGCCACACACAGGGAGTGGAGGCGCAAGGAGCAGGGAGATGCCAGGAGGGATCCTCTTCATCAACGGCTCTATTCTAAAGGAGTTTACAGAGAATCCCATTGCAAACCTTTCTACTTACTATCTCTTGTGCTGAGAAAATTTTGTATCAGGAGTCCTTCTGATGGACCCTGTACATATACACAGAATCGCCACGGAGAAATCTGCTCTGAACTGCACTCAGCAACTCAGAATTCAAGGGACTGATTATCAGGGTCTTTTTTCTTGGAGCAGTGGATAAAAGAGAGGGACGTCAGTGACACATTTTTAAGTCTATTTATGGTTAGCCCTCTTGAAATTTAGGGTTTAGAGTCTCCTTTGATAACTTTTCAAAGTAGGATTTTGTACAAGTTTGTTGTAGCTCCTGCAGGTCCCAGTGGTCTGAAGTGAAAAAAGTAGACCCCTAAGTAAACATGGAGAGATAAAAGATGAATTACATCGCACCTTACTGTTTCATGTGGTCCATGCAAGTCGAGGTTATACCCAAATTCCATTTATCACTGGTTTTCACTCAGGTATTTGTAAAGTATTTGACGTCACAATCACTTATCCAACTGCTCAGAAGGACCGGGCCCCAAGAACTGAATTTGTCTTGGTAGTTCTCACCCTGGATACCTTGGACAATTCCTCAGGACCAGGCCATACCCAGGTCACTTTAGATGAGCATCTATGGTAGTAGGACCCCGACACTTGAACCATCTGGGGTGATGCTCACATCAGCAGCATCTGCTTTACCCGCCAGAGCTTGATGCTGCTATGTCAATCTACAACAACAGTTCCAAAAAATGTGGTTGGAAGCTCCTTATCTATAGCTCCAATCAAGGGCATACAGGTCCAAAGAATTTCCACAATGATACTGGGGTTATTTTACTATTTCACTGTGCAGACAAATGCGTTAATGATGAAGCAATGGTGGGGAAATCACCAGTGCTTTAGTAACAATCTAAGTAGACACACCACACTACTAATATAATAGTCACTGCGTTCCCCCCCCCCCATTGCTACGAAGGTAGGAAAACATATTTTTAATGCTAGGTCAATTTTGCTTAAGATAGTCTTGAGGAAACGAAGAAAAAGATTAACTTGACCGCATCTCTACCTCTGAGAGCATCATTTTATCTTTTAATGCTGTGTGACAAATGCAAAACGTTCACACAGGCACTTCCATAGGGTGCCAGAGGGTGACGGCTGTCCTGAATAAAGACAATTTGTGCTAGTGTCTGAGTGAAGAGCTAACGAAGCTCACTTCTTTTCAGGAAACACCAAATACTTGAAAGAATGACTGATGACGAAGTGTGGTTACTGAGGACTCATGTAGTTGGCAGATATTTTCTTGAAAATGAACAAAGACTGCCATTTCAAGGAAAACTATCGGTCAAAACAGGAGCTTTCAAATAAAAAACTAGAATGCTGGAAAACATAACTACCATGATGTGCTCTATACCTTCCCAAATATAAAGATTCTTTTGGCAGATGACTAATAACATTAATAAATGAGATTTTCTGATATTTTGTAATGAAATATGTCAACATTATGAACCAATATTTTCACAATGTTGAATCTAATAATTTTCCACATGGCCGAAGCATGATGTTAAGAAATCATGCATGACCCATTTAAAGGGCAAGACAGACTGAAAGATTTTTATTGAGCAGAATACAAAAGGTTCCTTAGCATGATTTCAGAGTCAAAGCCACAACTAATCTTCAAGAAATTACCACCTGTCAAGCAACTGTACTTTGGGTCTGGTATCAAAGAACAGGCACAGGGATCTAGAAAGACTACTTAAATACCTCTTTCCCATTTTAAAATATTTATTTATGTGTAGTTTTATTTTCTTCACTTATCAAACTGAGATATTGGAAAACACCTGTGCCCATTTAAGCCAGACCAAAGTGTTAAACAATGCCACACCCTCGTCAATAATTTTGTTTTAGAAAAAGTTATTTTTACCTACAACATTACTTATGTCAACAAATAATGGGCTAATTATTTTAAAGACATTATTAATTTAATGTTTCAGTTTCTAACTCAATAAATAGACAAAAGCTCTTTGAGGTCCTTGGTAATTTTTAAGAGTGTAAAAAGATCACGCCACTAAAAAATCTGAGAACTTCCATTTTACAGACACTTCTCATTCAGGTAGACTGACAAGATCAACGCAAGTCCAGGATCTCAGACAGCTGCTCCCTGAGCTACAGATTGTGCAGTCAGCTATAAAGTCCCAGGAGAATGCCTCGAGCTTTATTCCTAAGCCTGGGACGTTGCTTCTGGTGAAAAAGATGTCACTCATGACAGTGTACTAAAGATGAACGCCAGGTTATGAGCCCTGGCTCAGCAGTCAAACTGCCCAATCACTTCTGGAATCTATGGCTATGTGACTATGGCTCCAGCTGCTTAAATCCCAGTGTTTACTCAGTATTTACCCAGTGAGGTAAATATTGCTATTTAAGCCCCAGAGGACTGAGGAAAGACTGATACATGATAAAGCCTCCCTCAAAATTATCTGTTGCTGCTATCACAATATGGTGATCACATATTGCTATCAAGCAAGAGAGGAATCAAATGTCGCCTGGGAAAATAATTCATCCTTGCTCCCAATGCTCATCTTTGGGCTACCACAGGAGGGCTGGGCAGCACCTGGCAGGACTTCTGTGGGCAAGTGAACTTCGAAGGAGCAGAATCCTCCACTCCCCGCCTTCTCTGAGGTCAGACAGTAGCCTTGAGTGCAGTCGGTGTGATATCACTCCCTAAAGTCATAATCAGGAAATGAGGGAACAATCTGTTTCTCCCACAAGGCGATCATGACAGGGCTATTTTAAACGTCAAACACAAACCTGGTGCCTGAACAGCAAACAACTTCTCTACTGTGTGCCACTTCCAGCCCAGAACCACCTCTACTTAGAGAGACAAATGCAATTATGGAGGGGTTGGGGGATGGAGGGAGCTGATCAGTGCCTCCCCACTCCAAATTCTAGCTTCCCCCAACCCCTCCTTCTCCCGTATTCAAGTCTGCTGAGAAACACAGCTACTAATACCATGGTACTTCCCTTATGGATAAGTCAGGAATTTTATTTACTTGGGGGGACGGCTGCTGCTCCAGGGCTGAACTTTTAGCTTGCTATAAAGTTAATGTGCTATTCAATGTTCATTCCAGGCAAGGCTGTGGGGCTGTGTATTTTCACCACCCCCAGAAGACCATTATCTGTAATTGCCCATTACCATGCGTAATTATCTCTCCTAGCTTGGTCTATGACCTCCAGGGTTGCATATTGTCACAGCTAACTGCTCCATCTTACCAAATTTGTTGAAGGAAGCTTTTCTGACCTTTAGTACTTTCAATGGTGTATTCCAAAGCCCACATTAGATCACTTTACAGGCATACTTACCTCAAGTGAAGAATATTTCATATGTCTTCACATGTATCTTTTCCACCTCTGTGGAGCTTCACCTCCTCTCAAATAATTGGAAAATAAAGCATAATCCACTGTCCATAACTTGGGAACTGACAACCCAAACGGGGATTACCCAAAGTCCTTTACATTCTTTTTCTCTTTGATTTGACTGTTTAACTACATCATGTTTTTTAAGTATGGCTACTGGGAGAAGGTAGGAATGGTGAAAGACAATTTTTTGTTAGGGGACTGTGGCCCCCAGTACTGGTGGTGCTGCATTGAAATAGCAGATTCTGTTCATTGGTGAGTGGAGACTTAGAGAAGGGAAGTTAAGCCTTCTCAAGAGAAAAGAGGATTAAGAGATTAAGGAGAGGACAGCGGAAAAACACATGGAAAGGAGACAGAAGACACAGAACAGAGAAGGAAGGGGGGGAGAGCAGAGAAGCAGCAGGGAGGCTGGAGTCCTCAGAGCTGCTGCTGCCATGTGGGGCAGCAGGGCAGGGAAGGAAGCCAAGCTGTGGGCTTCCATCCCCAGGCAGATTGGTGAGGCGCCCAGGGAAGCATGTTGGAAAAACTTGTGGCCTGTGTGAGCTGTCTTGAAAACATGGTACTTGAAAACATGGCTTAATTTTGAAACTGTGAGGCATGGAAGTCTTTTTGAACACTGAAGAGATGTTGTTGTATTTTTGTTTTCAACGTGAGACGTCTGAAGTGTTTGCTGTGTTGCTGTATTGAGTGAATTCTACTGATGCTGGGCCACTTTGGAGTTGGAGCTGAAAGAAAACCGGAGCTGTGCCTTTTGAAGAACAATTGATGATGCCATCTTGGCTTCTTCTGGCTTGGAGTGGAGTTGTGTCTTTGAAGAAGGAGCAGCGGCACCATCTTAACTCCTTTATCCAGCTTAAGGTGGGGCAGCCACCATTTTGTGGACACTTTGGACTAGAGACTGGACTGTGTGGTAAGATTACCAAGGGGGTTCCCTTGTATCTCTCAGTGACTCTTGTCTAATTTGTCTTTTAGTAAGTAAATTTGTTTTTGCCTCCCTCTTAAAGTTTATGTTACTGCACGCGCAGGCTGGGAAGAACCTGGCGTATGGCTGGCTTTAAAAGGCCAGCTGTTCCCCTTTGTAAGTTTGGTTGAGCACCCTGTTTTGCTTGTTTTACCACTCGATATCATTTTTCACTTTAAGTTCGACACATGTACTTCCACAGTTAGTGTTTTTTGACTGGGAGGAGGAACTAATTTAAATTAGCGATTTAAATGAGAATGCAGAGTTCATGTGCACTTAAGTATCAAACCCAGAATTGGTATCTAGTGGTTTACCCCAAAGTGACCCACTATGGTGGGTTTATCTCACTTTTCAAAATTAGCAGGGAATAAAAAAGGAGCCAGGACTGCTGACTGCACCTGTGGATGCTGAAATGCTCAGTCACCATTGGCCTTTCTTTGTCTCCACCATCAGCCCCTTCAGAAACTATTGCTGCACTACAATAGGAGGGGTCACAAAAATGTTCAAGGACAAACACTGCTGGGAATAACACCATCCATTTTTGTGGTTGCCACTAGCTACCAGTGCATCTGAGACTGCCCACAGGAACCAAGTCAAGGTGTACATGCCATGCTCCTGTCTTCTTTATGTTCCTGTCTTTCCTACCTTTTGAATAAAATTCCTCTGAAATGAAGTTGAGTCTAAAAATAAACTCTTTCAATCCTCATTTTATACAAAGCAAGTAAGATGAACCCCAGAGACTAACACCTTTTAACAAATTTCAACTACACGAAAGGCTTAGGGAAGTAATTTTATCTTTCATTCCAGTGCTGGAGAAAGTAAGGTTAAGGCTGTGCACAGGGTCGGCAGTGGGACCTCCCACTGGGCCACCTGGCTTTGTCGTTAAGGGGAAAGGAAGGCCATGGATAAGGGGCCAATGAACACCATAACATTAAGACGTCTTGCTACTAAGGAGGAGTCAACGCTGGCCTGAAAATAAATCACTACTAGCTGTTAAAATGCTGGTATGAAAGTGCATCAAACACAGAAGTGAAGAAAGTTTCTGAACTCCAAAGCCAGACATGGAAGTCAGGAGCTCAGGTTTCCGTTGGGAAATGTCAGCAAGGCAGGGACCAAGAGTGGTCTGGATCAAGCGCACATCATGCTGGCTCCAAAACCTCTAACTTATGGTTCTTCTGATTCATCCCTAAGCAACTTGCTCCAACCCCGGGGTTCCCCTTTAGCTGGGCAGTCTGTCACTGCAGTCTCCTTTGCCAGCTGCCCATTAAGTTCTGCTACACTGCTCCCAAAGTGTGTACAGAAGCTATGAGGTACCACCTAAATGAATTATCTCCAAATGCTCAGTTATCTCCTCAAGGAAATACTGTACCAGACGTATCACTAACCACAGAGATGAGAGGGAACAGCCAAAAATGTCAGACCTCTGACAATTCCTGCCTGCCCTATGCAGAGGGCAACAATGGAACTTTCAGTCTCCCTGCAATTAGGGTCCAGTCATGCTCTGTCAATCAGACTGTGCAGGGGAGACTGCAGTGGGGGCAACACTTGCCTTATTTATGTCTTAAGCCAGAGGCTCCTGGTGCTTGATAATAGCAGAGTGGGAAGTCACAGAGCTGTATGGGCTCTGAGAACTGGGATATGTATAAGTACAGGTAATACATGTGTGTATGTACAGGTGCACTACATATACATACACATATGTACATGTATAAATATTTGCATGCACACACACAGGCATGCATTGCTTAATACCAGAGATACACTGGGAAGTTCATCCATAGGCAATTTCACCCTTGTGTGATTGCAACATTAGCAGTGGGTTTTGCATAGTTAGGGGCTTGGTGAACAAACAACATGAGATTAAATCAGCACAAGAGAAAGCAATGGTATCAGGAGAGGCAGTGAACACGGATGCTTTCAGACAACAGCTCCAATGTCACTAGGCTACAGGCTTTGAGACCACTGACCAAAATAATAAGATACACACTGCACACACACAGACACACACACACACACAGCTCTCTCTGTCAGCCAACCAATACTTTCACAGAAAAGAAAGTTGAATTTAGGTGAAAAGACACCCAAAAGTAAAGCTGGGCCTATCAACTAAAATGTTAGTAATGGACTATGGTAGAGGACTATGGGTACCTGGGTGGTAGGTGTGTAGTGACACATATTTAAAGAGGCGGATCCTTTACCTTCAAATCATAAAGTGCTGTAAATCAGTGTTAGCTCAATAAAAAGAGAAATTCAAAATAAATAAAATGCTGGCACAGCAGCTAAGAAATTACATGACAGAAGCCATGTAACTGGCTCACTGGCTCCGTTTTTACAATTCGAGTCACTCACATCACATCTCTTTCCTCTTTGGGTGATCTTTGTTGTCCAGATTTTGTCCATGTGGAAAGCTAACATTCTTTCAGAATTGTATTTCACAGAAAGGTTAGCAGCATTAAGAAGTATTCACTAGTACTCAAGCAGAACTTAGGAATCTCGGCAGTGGCCTACAGTCTGTGGCTAGGTGGGAGAGTATAGAAACTCTAAAACCAAGAAAAGAAGGCCTATGGGAGCAAAGGAATGGGCAGCACTTGATATCATCTGTGACCTACAACAACAGCCAGACACAGGGCTTGTTCCATCACCAAAGCAATACTGTACTGACAAAAGAATAAAAGTGTGGTTTTGTTTACCGATCCACAATAAGGCAAAGGTCATTATCTGAACAAAAGAACAACAGTCCTAAAAACACCTAAGTCTAACAATTAATTGCCTTCTCCCATCAAATTCATCACTAGGAAAAGAAACAGATCTAGGGCTTCTGGATCACAGAAATGTTTTCCCTCAACCCTGGGACTAAACACAGACCAGGAAAGAAATTTCCCAGGATAAACTACAGTATTGAGATTAAGAGAGTATCAGAGCTGAGCTTACTGAAAAAATTTTCTCAGACGTTGTCACAGGAAGGCTTCACCTACAAGCCACACAGGAGATAAAGCTGTTCTTTTCTTATATCTGGAGTCATTTTATCCCAGAAAAGCTGGTGAGGAAACAGCTCTCAAAAATGTAACATATCCATCCATCTAGGCATTATGCCAACAGGATAATTAACTATTCATCTCTTAGGTAAGAAGGGTCATTTTAGGGTGACATTACCATATGTATATACAGTTGCCTTCAGGGTCAGCTAAGACTAAAGTAGGAAGCCCACCAACTCCAGAGAATGTGCAAAGACTTTACTTATTGCAAGTTAAAATACATACACTGTGGACCTGCATTTAACAATTAAAACAGACACGAACAACAGCAAAAAAGACTAGAATGTGACAGAAAATATGACACCTTAAGAAAATAATAAACAGATTATTAAGTTGCAGGGATAGAAGAAAGCAGAAATAGGGAGGAGAAACCAAGTCACTGCAGATTAAATATGGAGAGTTTTAAGCCAATTATAAAAGATCAAAGAGAACAAGAGAGTGGAGGAGTAGCCTTACAAGTAACTGAGATAGGAGACCTTGGGAGAAATACGACCAGAGTAAAATCATTCCAGTTTACAGTAAAAGTAATCTAGGGATGACCGGAGAAATTCACAGGAGACCACTATGGGGAACAACAGCCTGAGACAAATATTAAAAAGCTCTTTGTTTAAAAAAGGTACACAAGTCCAGTGAGCAGTACCTCCTCCCACCCAGTCGGTAGAAGAGGACTGGCAAAGTGACCCCTGTAAATGAAAACACTAGTGCTTTGAGCCACACTCTGAATTTTCATATCATCTCACCATGACTAGGAAATTCAGTCTGGTCTTCCCTATGTGCCACTATGGGTGAGGTGAGGAGGCAAAGGTTGTGGTGTTAGTAAAAGTGTGTAGTTAAAACTCTCTCAGTATTTTCCTAATAAAGATTTGGTATTGTCCCTCCTTTGACTGACATCAGCTTCCTTCAAAATCTGTCGTCATTCATCATCCTAGATTTTTTAACAAGAGGAGTTTCATTAAAAAAGAACTACTAATGCAAATTATGTTCATTTTCAAACTATTTTTCATTTATAGAAATCTACAATTTACATATATTCTTACAGTTGCTACCCACAAGAACTCTACAGCATTGAGAGAGCGGGAATGGCTATGTTTCCTGAAGAGCAGTCTTAGAAAGGTGCCCTGCACACATGGACATGGTTGTGGTTGGAGCCATGTCTGACTTCAGGTTTGGTATTTCTTGCAATGGCATGAAAGCCCGGATTCCCAGATCTTCACATTTACTTTGAGTTAAATCATGCAGTTTGTTCTGTTTCTTAGTAATTCAATAAACTGGACATAAAATCTCAGTCAGGAAGCCCAGGGAAGTGCAGAATACTCTCAAGGGGTCCCCATTACAATGAGCATGTAAAAGATCAAAGATAATGCTATATGAAACTTTTCTTCTGACAAGAGGTTGTCCCAATCACTAGATAAAGATAAGCATGACTAAAACCTACGTATGATATAAATGAATTCACAGAATAAGAAAATGTAGTATGTTAGTAACAGCATTTTCTGATACTAAGAAGACATCTTGAGGAAAGAAAACTAAAGGGAGATCTAGATATTATCTACTTCACTTACACCTGTACCTAGATTAAAACTCCTATATAACTTAAGAATCTGACTATTGAGCAGGTCCCAGAGTTGCAGACCTGGGTTTGAATGCCAACCAAACCACTGAAAGTATGTGTGATGCTAAACAAGTTACTGAATCTAAATTCCCTTGTAAGTGGAAAAAACAGTTCTTATTTTACAGTAAGAATTGCAGTAAAGACTAAATGAGAATATAAATCACAAAGCAGCTAAGACTATACCTGATATGCAGCAGCATCTGCTGGTAGAATTGTAATTACCATCTCTGAAAATGTAATGTCAGAGCTGGGAATGAAAAAACTACAATACAAAATCAAAAGAGAAAGACGAAAGCACTGCTCACTCTCTCCCTTCACAGAGAGGAATTAGGAGAACCTTAATCACAATCATGCATGGCTTCTGTTTGAGAAACATCTTTCATTCTTGCCATTCTGGCAACACAAACTAATATCAGAATTACACGTCTTTGTTTAATCACCCTTATTATGCTTTGCTTTTTTAGTTCTACCCAATTTCCCCCTGCTCCTGGATGCAAGCTTTTGTTCCCTGTCAAACTCCTATCCATTGTTGTAAATAATCTCTCTCCCTCATTTATTACCTTTCAAATATTTATAGACTGTTATTCTCCTTCTCTCTAAGCCATACATCATTTTTGTTGCCTTTCCCCTGGATTCTCTCTAGTTTATCTACATCCTTTAGAGAAAAACAAACTCCAGGTGCTTCATGATGAAAAGAGCACACCCAAAGCTAACAACCCTAAACCAGTAAGACCCCCTTATTCAAAAGCCACAAGAAAATTCTTTGATGTGCTTCTGACTCCTTTTTTTACTGTAACTCATAAGTCCATCTCTCTAATTAAAAACTGAGGGCAAGAGAGATAACGCAAATGAACAGCACCCTCATCAAAGATGGGTGGGGCTCTAAGAGGTGACAGATTCTGGGGTGGGGTGCTCAGAGAAGGCTCAAACTTGCTAATAAGGAAATCTGAGCAATGTATTTGGCTTAATTTGTTAATTCCATCCCCTGCACTGGACATAAGACTAATAAAAGGAGAGAGTTCGTGAGACACAAGATACTTTGCTTTTTCCCCAGTGAAAAACCTGATATGCTTGTCTTCAAATGCAATCAGGTTGCAGTGCTTTAAAAATGAAATCTTCAAAAATGAAGTGCTTAAAAATACCACCCTCATCGTCAGGCAGACCTCATTTCATTGTGGACAATAGTGAGACATCTACTTCAGTTTACCCATATTTCCTCCTAAAAGTGATTGTATCACAGTCTCCCTCTCTCCTCCCCCAGGCCCCCAGGTGCCCTCCAGTAAGTTGTGTTGAGGCCCTAGCTTCTTAATCCCACATGCACATCTAAAATGTGCACCTTCCACCTTCCATCCATTCTGTCAGGGTGACAACATAGGGCGGCAGGGGGTGGGAGGGTGCTTATTTTGCTGAAGATAACTTCTTTATCCTGGAATTCTGAATATCTGTGTGGTTACACAAGATTCCACTCCTTAGAAAGGATAAAAGATGGCTAACCAAAGACACGTGTCAGTAAAATTAATAAGACAGAAGAAGGTCAAAGAAACAATTGGCACGCTCACTCATAATCTAATGTCAGGAATTACCGTATTTACAATATGAGAGTATTACAGAGTACCTCTGTGATTCCTCATGGTTAGGTAGGTTGGGGGTGATGATTAGAGTGGAGAAAAATATGACAGGCTACATAATCCTCACCCAGAAGACTAGTGGAGACTCATTTACTAATCTACATAGCTTCACTTCTGCAGAAATAATTTTTTGCATATATATGTATATTACATATATCGGTATATACATACGTATCTACCTACCTACCTACACACACACAGAAGACTAGAAGGTGGACCATATCCAGGCTCATTCCTTGGTTCCTCATAGTGTCTACATAGATATCTTCATTGAGCACCACAACAATTCTGCATTACTTTATCTATTTCACAAATGAGAAAATAAACAGATTAATGAACTGTTCAAAACCAGAGATGGTAAATTTGCTGTATCTCTGGATTTGAGAGTTTAGGTTCAGTCAATGTCATGGAGTTTATATCCCAAAGACATAGTTATCAAGATACTAAAAAAAACAAACAGAAAAAAACTTTTTCCCAGTGTCTTCAGTCTTCAATACCTTTGGTCAAGCTTCCACTGATCCCTACCACTCTCTCAGGGTGCCAAGCTGTAATGGCACAGCCATAAAATAAAAACAGGTCTCCTTCCTGTAGGGAAGGATGAGCCTGATTATGCCCCATGTCAGTGGAAGAAAGTACAGAAATCGCTTCAAACAGCTGACAGATAATGTGCATCAATGGTAAAAGTCAGATTAGTCTCAGTGACCAAAATCTAACTAGACAGCTGACCCATTCCTCAGTCATGGTAATATCAACTTATAGGTACTGCGTAGTAATGTTGAAGCCCAAAGGTCACAGTACTGGACAAAACATGAAATGGTTTAGCCACCAGAGTCATTACCTTAAGTTGAGATCTGTTCTTAAGCAGAAATGAGGAGCTGCAGTTAGAAGAATATAAATAACAGATCCAGTTTAGATGTCTCCTTGCTAGTTTTCATTTGGCCTTTTTAGGAGTCTGCTAACGGGAACTAGAAGAGTGACAGGCATCTGACAAGTCTCAGCCTGACCTCCCAGGAATGCAGCACCCAGGACTCAGTCTTTGTCTCCCCTTCTCACATTTAGCACCACAGTTTGTATGCGGAATGGCAGAGGTAGGGGACTACAAGTTAAACCACAATGACTCAGCTCTACAATAAATATGGAATTTCTAACTCCTATAAAGGGGGGTGGGAGGACTTGCGGGAGATTCAAGAAAAAAATACAGAACAAGGTTCACAGGAAAAGAAGAAGTCCTGAAACAGGAACAAATGCAACTTCACTAACAAAGGAAACATGCAGTATAAATTCCATCAACTGTATTAGTCTATTGCTATATAATAAATTACCTGAAATTTAGTGGTTTCAAACAACACAGATGTATTATCTCATAGTTCTGTGGGTCCAAAGTCTGACTGGATCTTACTGGGCCGAAATCAGTGTGCAGGCAGAGCTTATTCCTCTCTGAGGCTCTGGGGCAGATGGTTTTCATGCTCACTCAACTATAGGCAGAAATCAGATCCTTGCTAGCTAAGACCAAGGTCTCTTTTCCCTGCTAAGGGTCATCTCAGGCGATTCTGTACTTCCAGAGGCCTCTAGCATTATCTGGCTGGTGGTGGGGTTCTTCTTTCATCTTCAAAGCCAGCAACGGTAGGTCAATTCTCTCACACTTGGAAACTCACTTGAGTCTTCTTCTACCCTGGCATCTCTGGGACAGCCAGGAAAGGAAAGGGTTTCCCCTTCTAAGGAGTCATGCTATTAATTTGAAAGATCCAGAATCATTCCCCTGACTTCATCACATTTGCAAAGTCCCTTCCACCAGGTAAGGTAACATTCTTTACCGGTCCCAGGGTCTGGGGCATGGACACCTCTGAGGGGGTCGATTATTCTCCTGACCATATCAACATAAACCTCCTCACTTTTCAGACTTGTAGAGTGTCAAAAACAATCTAATACTATTAAAACTGTGGCAGCCACTCTGCAGAGGGAGTGCCACTGACAATATCTACCAACATCACATGTCAATTTATATCCAAAATCGTTCTCCTGGCCCTCAAGCAGTTCTCCCCTTTTCTCTAGACAACAACAAAATCTTCATTTCCATTTCTGCTCCCACTCATCTCCCTTCAAACTACACTTGACACATCAGCAGAAGCTCTTTTAAGAAAGTAAAGGAGATCATAGTTCACTGAGAAGTATGGCTTCCCATCATACAATAAACTTCCAAGTCTTTCCAAGGCCCCCAGCAACCTCACCCCTTGCTCTCAGTACTCCAGATTCCCAGGTTCCTTGTTTTGAACACGGTTTCACTTTGCTTCACCTTCTGCCTGAAAGTTCTCTCCCCAAACCCTGACCACAGTTGCTCATTATCATTTGAGACCAGCTTCCACTGAATCCTGGCGGAGGTATGTTCCTCCTGCAATGACCCTAACAGCTACTACACTCGATACTCTTTCCTCACATCACTCTTTCTCCACAGCACTTTCCACTTTTTTAAAGTAACTCACTTATTTACTGGTGTATTTATCAACTGTCTCCCCTGTTGGATAGGTAAGATTCACAGATATTTCATGCACTTGTTGGAAGTCCCCTGCCTGAAGAGGCTCTGCTCCAAGGCAGTCTCACATGAATTTAATAATGAATGAAAAATAAAATAGGAAAACAGAAACAAGGGAGAGAATCTTGCTTAGGCAGCAGGCTAACAAGCAAAGATGAATCAGTTTTCAGCAAAATCTGTTGGTATTTGATGAATCCAATCTGTTCTCTTGAGCTAAAGCACATTCTAACTTAGATAAAGACCAAGATCTCCAGATCAAAATTAATGGGAAATACAAAAGCATAAGTGTTGAATCAATACTGAGTGAAATGTAGGTGGAAACTGGAAGTGACATTGGATGGTTAAAGTAATATCTGAGAACTATTACTGACAACGTAAAATATGCCATTATCAGTCGTCCATGTGAATAATCATTTTTCCTTAAAAAGTAGTGTTGTAAGGCCGGGCACGGTGGCTCGTGCTTGTAAGCTTCAGCCTATGAAGCGGCCGGGGCTAGGGATCGCGGTTCGAGTCCCACCTGGGGCCCATAGCGAGACCTAGTTCCAAAAAAATAGCTGGGCGTGGTGGCGCGCGCCTGTCATCCCAGCTACCTGGGAAGCTGAGGCTGGGGATTGCTTGAGTCTGTGGCCCCCCGGGGAACGAGAGCCTGCGGCTCCACAGGCAAAAATAGCAAGACCTAGTCTCAAAAAAAATAAAAAAAAAGTAGTGTTGTAAACATCTTTCTCCTTAAAAAGTAGTATTATACTGTAAGATTGGATTAGTGCTGTGAAGTCTGCAGGCTTAACAGACTTAACTGGATTTGAAATGTAGTCTGGTTAAACAACAGGAATCAACATTTATATGAATTTGGGGGGGGGTAAAAAAGGTTATCACATTGATCTTTTTTTTTTTGCAGACTAAAAAGTAAAGACCCCCTCAATCTGAGGCAGAAATGCAGATCTTCAGGTACTGCCTGTGACAGTCACAGAGGAGAAAGTAAGAAAGCAGATAAAAGCCCGGGGTCAGGGGACCACACAGGCACCTCTAACCCAGCATTTCTGCTCCATGGCACAAGGAACACTCCAAGGCTCAGAGATCACCTGGTAGAGGTACAGTATACAGACATATGTATATACATATATGAAGAGGTGTACAGTATTCCACATAATGTGCTAGTCGCTTTCCTATTAATCTCAGTCCTTCGGAAAACCTGTAGGGTTAACCAAGACACAGGCATCTTACCTTCTAATTTTAAGAAACTCTGAATTTTGAATCTAAACTTTAAATTTTCTTTAGCCCTCAGACCCTACTGTTGTGAATTTAAAATGCTGAATGGCTTCTTAGGAAAACATTCTGACAGTCCCTCAAAATATTCAACATAGTGTGGGCATAAGACTCAGTAATCCCATTTCTTGATATATACCTAAGAAAATATGACATTTTCACAAAACTGTAATAAGAGTCCTTACTCAAAAGGTGTAACCAATTGGCATGGGATAAAAAACAAGCTATCCATATAACAGAATATTATTTAGTTTAAAGGAGGGGATTAAAAAGATACACTAAGACATGAAAAAGCTTTGTAAACACCAGGCTACCTGAAAGAAGCTGGACACAAAAGTTCACATATCAAATTATTTCATTTGTATGAAATGTCTTAAACATGCTAACAGTTGGTTAGGTCTGAAGTGGGAAGTAAACAGAGAGACTATGAGTTCAGAGTCTCTTTTAGGAGATAAAAATGTCCCAAACTTAGATTCTGGTAAGAGTTTCACAACTCTGAATTTACTAAAAAATAATGAATTATGTACTTCAAGTAGATGAATAATATAGCCTATGAATTACTTTTAACTCTAAGATTATATTTGAATGTTTAATCATTTAAAAATTGACATTTTAAAACTATCACAGAATGAAAACACTGCACATTAGCGATTTTACTCTTTAATATACACAGATGAGTTCATTCATTAATGTAGTATTTTAAAACACAACTTCAAATTTAACCATCACTACTCAAACATTTAGCAAAGGTTTATTCACCTTCTAATATAAATTCAGGTACCATATTATGCTAACATGATAAATGCAACACCTGTCCTTAAGATTAATTTTCACAAATGAGATATGAGATACACGCGCGCGCACACACATACACACACACACAAGGCAAATGTTTTAATGTGTTTCAAGAAGCTGTTACAAAACTAATTACTGACTTTAAATCTTTTATTTACTTTCTTTGTGGATCCAAGTTTTTTACATATCCTCCCCATCCAGAAGTAGACTAGCAGGTTACTTCCTATGTACCTTGTTGTTGTAATTACTATAGAGAATTTCTGTTAGGTCAATACACTGCTATATTTGACAAATAGATTGTCCTTGAAATAAATAAAATTGATTGAGATACTACTTTAAATAAGGCTATCAAACTCATCTGCATCATGAATCTTACTTGTCTTTTGTTCAAGACTCCAACCATTGCTGCAGTTCAAGTTTTGTTTTACTGGCCATCCTGGAAAACCCTTTGACAATGAAAGTAAAATTTAAAATGCTTCCATTGTAAAGCTTTTTAAACCAAGTGCCTACATTTTCTATTCTACTTAAAACTGAGGGTCTATCTAAAATAAACACAGTTCAACTCATAGCAATAATCACAATCCTTCCAAAGTAAACTCCAAACCATTTTGTGTAAGTGGTTTTGTTGTTCACTTGAATGAAGGGCTTCTTTCTGTATAATACTGGAAAACAGTAAGGGTCAAAATTGAAATGTTATTTTAAATTAAATACATCCAGAGATTTTTAGGGCAGTGAAACTACTCTGGGTGATACAAAGACAAACATGTCTTAAGTCTGCCCAAACCTAGACAATATACCACCAAGAATAAACTGACACAGACAAAAGAGTGATTTTGAGATTATGACCTGTCAGTGTAGGCTCATCTGCTAAAGCAAATGTACCACTCTGGTGGGGGATATTGGTAATGGCGGAGGTATCCATAGTGGGGACAGGGGTATATGGAAAAATCTCTATACCTTCTCCTCAAACTTGCCATGAACCTGAAACCACTCTAAAAGAGGAAAGACTATTTCTAAAAAACTTACATGCTCAACATCTTGAATTATTAAGTTTATCAGCCACATTTTTCACAGGTGGGAACAGCAGGACAGAGACATGACTCATTTTTCAAATTATCACATTTCCTGTCTGTGACCCATCCACTCAGACACAGTGAGACTCACCCCTTCATGCAGGCTGTCTCTAGCCTTAGACTGAAGTGGAATTACTGCTAAGGACAGAAGTGAAGGCACAAACCTGAGACCCTCCCAACTGAGGAAAGGTTAGTGAAACCCACCCAGGTCACCGCAGGCAGGCGGGGCAACAGGGGAAAGCCTGAAGGCAGGAGGTGCTTTGGTGTGGGAGAGTGTGAGTGTGTTGGAGTCCAGGGTGCTCCGGAAGGGAGGGCCCCAAGGGAGATAACATTGCGGTCCTTACTTAACAAAGGGCACATATGCAGAGCCAAGTGCTCTACAATGCCACCTTTCACCGACAGTTTCTGCAGAGAAAAGGAAGGCAAAGAACTAAGCAGAGGTCTGTCTAAGTCTGAAGTAAACAGCATTCTACACCACAAGGAGCTTGAAGGAAAAGCAAAGAATAAAAGGAAATAGAGTCCAAATTTCAAAAAGGAAGAATGCTAACTGAGAATTTAAAAAGTGTGATACACTTTTGAAACTAAAATAATACAATAAACCTTAAAAAGTAAAATCAGAGACAATGCAAGTTACTATTTTCATCTAGAACCACAAATGCTCACCTTTTTTTCTGCCTGCCCCAAAATGCTAAGAAATAATTTCCCAATCAGCACTAACATCTGATCTTACTAGAGTAAAAAAAAACACCAACTAACAAAGCATGTCTTTAAAGGGATATTTATTCCCCAGTAATATCCATAATCATGGGTTAATATAATAAAAAATTTTGAACCATTTTTCAAGAAATCTTTGGTTAGCGTTTTGCTCAAACCGAGACAATCTTTGATCAAGGATTACAGTCTTTCTTCTAATATCCATTACATGAACTCAGAGGGGTCAGTTCTCCAATAAATGAAACAGCTTTGTAAATCCAATTTCCTTCACAGTGTCCTTAGAGTTCAGTCAATAATATCAGCAATAATTCTTGGGCAGTTCTCCCTCTCAATTTTGGCACTTTCAGGAGCCAAAAGGAGATAAATAAGAAACCTCAAGGACATAGAAATCCACTGAATGTCATCAAGTCACTGCCCCTGTAGTCACTAAACTTTAGCTATCAGAGAAGGTTGGCAACTTGCTGCCATGGGAGTCATGTTGGTAGGTTTTAATTATTACAAGACAATTTTTTTAATTTTAATTTTATTTTATATGCATACACACACACATAAACATCATTGTCTACCCCAGGCTCGCCCATCTCCTTAACACCCATTTACCATCTTAATCTTTTGTGCCCTCTGGCTCCCGTTTTCTCCCTCCTCCCTCCTCTCTTGCTCTACGATTTGGTTCTGTTGGCAGTTTTAACTTTTTCTTATTCATTTGTTTTTTTCCTGTATCTTTCATATATGTGAGACCATCCCATATTTTCATTTTTCTTTTTGGCTTATTTCCACTAACATGATTCCTTCCAGTTCCATTTATGTTGCTGCAAATGATATGTTAGTCTTCTTTGAAGCATATTATTCCATTGTGTACATATACCACGTATTTTTCAGCCATTCATCAGTTTGGGGGCATTTGGGGTGTTTTCATATCTTGGCAATTGTAAATAGAGCTGCAATATACATGCATGTACAGATGTCCTTTTTAATTAGAGTTTTTGTGTCCTTCGAGTAGAATCTCAGCAGTGGGATTGCTGGGTTGAGTTGAGGGTCATCCACAGTCTTCATAGTGGCTGGACCAGTTTGCACTCCCACCAGCAGTGTAAGAGTGTTCCTTTTCCTCCACAACCATGCCAACCGTTGTTGTTGTCCTTTATTATATATATATATATATATATATATATATATATATATATATATATATGCCACATTCTTAGTGGTATTATACGATATCTCAGTGTGGTTTTGATTTGCATTTCCCTGATTATTAGTGATGTGGAGCATTCTTTCAATAACGCAACTTAAAGCTGCTGGTATTTTGTATTTTCTCTTTCATAAAGTACAAGACAACCTTTACACCTCTCAACAATTAAGTTCAAATCCTATCCTTGCACAGCCATAAAGTAAATCCAAAAATATTCTCAAAACTATTTCAAATGAGGGGGGTGGAAATTTATTATTACATGGAGACCTATAATTGGAACAATTCTGTCAGGGGAATGCAAACACAAAAAGGACAAACAAAACACACTAGCTTGTACCCAAAGAGAGTAATCTGGTCAAGTATGTAGGTTGTGAGCAGAAATGTAATTATCTTTTTGTTGAACATATTTTAGAGCTCTATAAATGTTTACCATTTACCTGCATAAACACTATTTTAAATAAATCCTAATCTCTGGAAAATCAATAAGCCAATTTTTTTTTAGCAGTAAACTTCATAAACACAATGGACCCCAATTATTGCATAAAACTTGGAAGAATATTCTTCATCTGTCTCTCTGGATACTTTCTCTGACTTGACTCCCCTCCCTTTCTCTTTTTTCTCCTTCTGTACATCAATGCAACTTAAAGCTGTTGGTATTTTTGTTTTTCACTTGCTTTTATCCCATCTCAGTACAGAATTCATCAATCTCAATTTAAAAGCTTGGGCTGGGGTGGGGGAGGGGCGTTAACCTGATATGCGCTGTGACAGAGCTAGTCGGAGGGTAGGGCACCTTCCTTTGGCAGCAAAACTTCCAGGGTGATGCCTCCCTATCCACACCGTGCACATCACTCTGCTTGCTAGCTCCACATTCCCACCCTCCATTTTCAAGACCATAACTAAAACAACTTCTCGGTAAAGTCACCTTTTTCTTGACCCTGAGCCTTGTATCTTGCTCTCCTGCTGCTTCTCTTTGTAACTTTCCCCATCGCCTCTCTGAGACAGCCTGCTAGAACTTTGTCATTCTGAACTCTGTCTAGTCTGAAATCCTTCTCTAAAGCCAGACACTGGAGCATACAGTCCAGTAACTCTCTGCCCATGAAGACTGCAGGGCAGCTGGCTAGCCCTTCAGAGCATGCCCAGTGCCTAGCCTGCTGTCTATCTACCACAGTGCTTTCCCTGCATCTCTCCACAAAGATGGCTGGCTGCAGCTTTCCGCATTATTGGAGAAATGGGGAGGGAATATGAGCTGAATATAACACACTTTTACCCCTAAGATTGTTCCAATTTGCCCAGGAACCATAAATCCCGCTAGGATTGAATAACAGTCTCTAAACAATCGTAATAACCTGCTTCCTGATGTTTTGAGACATGACATTTGGTTTCCTGGTCTCTCTTCACAGGCTAGAAAGACAGATGTGAAGGCTGAAGAGGCCTGAATTGTATCCCAGCTCCACACAGCCTCATTCTAGGGCAGTTTCCTCACCAATTTCTTAGACTCGGCTTCCTTCTCTGGACACAGGAATCATTTCTACCTCCTAAATGTTTGCAAACATCAAATGAGTTATTCCCTTCTTTATCCCTTTGACACACCACCCATCCTCATCTCAGTCCTGCAACTAAACCAACCCTCAGCCCTGACTGGGGATTTAACCAGATTCTAAGATCTCAAGGTTTAAATATCTCATTTCCAATTAATAGACTCTCCTTTATATGAAAAGCAAAGTTTGGAAACTGTTGTAAGTATATATTGTAAGCAATCAACCAACCAGACAAAAAAAAAAAAAAAAAGAGTACCACTTCCCTTGTTAATTACAGAATCTGTAACCCCAATAACACCCACACACCTACCTGCAAGGCAGTGACTACAGTTGCATCTCTCACCAACTTACCTTCTCCTCCTTTCTATGGGTCAAGACTCAGGGAATCTGCAAACCCTCAAAGACTTCCTCCCTCATTTTTGAGAAGAAATGAAAGAGCCAGAGACCTTAAGTACGTTGTTCAAGGTTGTACAGCTAGTTAATAACAGTCAATTGAGCTACTGTAGCCTTGGGGTTAAACCTAGCAAACTGAAGAGGGCACCACACTGTAAAGCTGTGTGTGGAATCTGGGAAGGCTCTAAAGATACTCTGTGAATCTCAGCATATGTATTTAGGATAGATGAGAATATATGTATTTATCTGCGAAGAGAATTTTGAAGATCTTTATTTAGTAGGATTTTTTTTAGAGCTCCAGCATTCTAGAACAGTTGGTCAAATGAAATTTTCTGAAAAGGAAATACACTTTTTAATATGACTGTACTTACAGAGATATGTTACTGAGTAGTCAAAATGTGGTCAGGGCAACTGAGGAGCTGAATGTTTACATTTTCATTTTTATTGTGCAACAGTAAGCTCAACATGATTTTTACTACTTTTAAGTATACAGCTCAGTGGTAAAAAATATTTTTGCGTTTATTATTTTATTTATTTATTTATAGGTCACATCTTTGTATTCCCTGGGGATCACCCACCACCCTCCCTCCCTGAGGGTTTACTCCCACTACCACCCCCCCCACACACACGTGTACTTTTGTTTGGTTGTTAGCTTGCTTTGATGGTAAAAAAAAAAAAAATTTATTTTAAAGGTTGTATATAACCACCACCCTTCTCCCATATCTTTCCCAACCTATAAAAATTAAATTGAACTAATTAAACATTAACTGTCTCCCTACCCCATCCTCAACCATTACTCTACCTTCTGTGACTTTTGACTAAAACCTCTTATAAGTGAAATGATGCAATGCTTTCATTTTTATGACAAGCTCATTTCTTTTATTTATAATGAGCTCAAGGGTCATCATATTGTAGCATGTGTCAGATATCCTTTCCTTCTGTAAGGCTGAATAATATTCTTTTGTGTGTTTCGTTTGTCCATTTATTTACTCCTAGAGACTAGGATGACTTCAACATTTTACCTATCCTAAATAATGATGTTATGAACATAAATGTACAAACATCTATCCAAGACCCTGTTTTCAATTTTAGGGGATAAATACCCAAAAGTGGAGTTACTGGAAAATAAGATAATTCTATTTCTAATTTTTTGAGGAACCACCATACTGTTTTCCAATGCAGATGCTCCATTTTATAATTCCAATTAACAGTGCACAAAAGTCCCATTTCTCCACATTCACAGTACTATTTCAGACTTTTTTAAAATTGTAGCTATCTTCATGGTATATACATACTTGCTCATTATACTTTTGATATGCATGTCCCTAGTGATCAGTGAACTTGAGTATCTTTTCATGTGTTATTTGTGATTTATATATCTTCTTTGGATGAAATTCCATTTTATTTTACTGTAATAAATTTAGATTTAAATAACAGCATGCAGCTAGGGGCTTCCATATTGACCAATGCAACTCTAGACCCAGCTAATTTGGAACCTAGTCCAGTAAACCCTGAAGCTCTGAGAACAGATAGATGCAAACACTTCCTTAGCCTGATACTTCCTGATTTAAACTTTCTACAGCTGATCATGTATACAATAGCATAAAAACCTTCTATCTTACAGGATAACTCTAAGAATAAAACTAAAGGAATCAGAATATATACAACCATTAGAGTCCCAACACATCGACAATCTTAGCCAGTGGAACATACAGTTCCTCCCTTCCTAGAGTACATTCAAAGTTGATACCTAAGACTTTTCTTTTCAGACACTTTCCCTAAATGAAATGCTATTCCTGGCAAAGAAAAAGGACTTTCAGTCTAGGCAAGAGAATCTTTAAACCCCTACCAAGATGACCCAAAATGGTGGGGTAGAAACAAAACTGGAATCTCCATTGACATTCATTCTGTGGTTCTGATTTTGTCCAGATTGACTCCCGACTAATAATCAACAAGAATGTGAAGCGTCAAATTTTCAATTCTAGAATGTGTGGCCAGCTCCTTAATGAGGCAGTCAAAACAGACACTCAGAGTAAGACTGCATTGAAAAACAAACAAACGGACAGAAACAACTCTAAGTTCTGAATGTGTTATGTGGCTCTGGACAGTTCTAAAACTGTTGCTGTAACCACAGCTCTTTTTTCTCACACCCTACTCAATGAATCCCAGACTTGTAGGTTACCTGAAGCAGCAGTGGTGGGAGTACTGGCCAGAGGAGGCTGAGAGGAGTTGCTATTCTCAGTCATCAGACATGGGTTGCTGCCATTGTTCTCTTTCTTGACTAGCATTTCAGGTGCACTGGGCAGTGGGATGGGGTGGCTGATCCCCAATTCTTCCTCCTGCGCCTGCTGTCTTCTCAGAGCCACCTGGAAGCACAGAGCAGAGATTCACTCTCCAGCAATCCAAATTCACTGGGTCACTTTGCCCAAGCCACTGAAGACACCAATTTCATAAGCCTCAGGGGTAAGGTTGAGAATCTCTAATTTCCTTTTTTTTTTTTTTTAAGTTGAAAAGGGCAAATATATTTAAAGAGGTAAAAAGATAGACAGGAAATAAAAGAGAAAAGCAAGACTCATTGGGCAGAGAAAGTTCCCAGAGAGGGGTAAGGAGATTACCTGAGAATCTTTAATTTCTTTGAAAGTTACCCATGGTGTACTGCTAAAAATGGTTTAGAACCAAAATATCCCACCCATAGCAGATGCTTTAAAAGCGTTCTTTAATCAGAACAAAGTAGACAAAGTGGACAAAGTAGCAGGAAATAAGGATCAGAAACTCCATTCAGTCAGGCAGAGGAGCTCATCTAAAGAGCAGAAGTCAGCACTGAGATTAGGAAAGGAGAAGGGGCTTTAAGTTGTAGAATCAGCTAGAGATGGTTCTAGAACAGAGTATGAAGAATGGGTTTGCAGGACTTGGACAGGCAAAAATTGAAAGGGCAGAATGACCTAGAACAAGGTAACAGAAAAGGCAGGGGCTGCATAGGAACTTCTGGACCAGTGGAAGGAGCAAGTGGGATGAAGTAATGGGAAAACAAGCTGACTGATGTGTTGATTTCCTAGAAAAGGGAAAGGTTAAGGGGAGAAGGCCAGGACAGTAGAGATATTCCAGATGGAAGAGAGGAATCTAATACAGTTAAGTAACTCCTCATGGTTCCTCTTCAATTAATCTGCTTTTAAATTACATTGTTAAAAAATTCTTAAAAAGAGGTGTAAAGAAAATAAATTGTAGTTTTGCTTAGCACATGTAACAAAAAAAGAGACTTTCTATTGAAATTAACTCAAGATAATGAAATGAGAAAGTGAGATACTTAGTACACCTGAAAAGTCCAAGCACCACCCAAAAGTTGCCATCAAAATAGCAAACCAGAAACACAACTACGATTTTTGTATTGTTTTAGGAAATTATAGTACACAATTGATAAATATTTTTACTCATAAGAGGAGCTTTGAGCTTAGAAAAAATATCTAAGTACTTTAAGATGACTGAAAAATGGCTGTTTGATTTGAGATTCTCTGAATTTCTTTTAGAGATTCTCTAGTATAATACAAAACCTTCTGATGTGGAAATTAGTGTTTTTCCATAATATAAATAATCCTGAGTTGCTTTTGTTTTTAACATAGCAAATTCCCTGTTCACATGAATGCTCCTAATTAAAATTACTAAAAATTAATGGTTCTACTCGGACAAATATTTTCATCACATTTTGAGGACGCCCCCCCCCATATTTGCCACACTAAGCCAACGACTAAATGCAGACTATTTTCCTACTTGCAGATATAATTATATGTCCTAAATTTTTTCGCCAAGCCTACTGCGATGCACTTGATGCAACACCTTAATGCAATACTAAAAGTATGTTTTTTGTCTACCACACATTAAATCTATGTTAAGGAAAACGAGATATATATATATATGACCTTGTAATTCGTGAAGCCAAAGTAAATGTAGTTTAAAGAAATTTTTAAAAACCATGTATACATAAAAAGAATTTATTCTTTAAGCACTTGTGTCGCGTTCACAACGTTCTTGGTCATTTTCAGTGGGAGACATCTCACGTTCCTAATCAAAAGTAGTTAAGATTTCTTTGGAATCTTTTCACTTGAAGCAGTCTTAAAAGAGACGAGACAGGGCCGGGAACGGTGGCTGTGCCTGTAAGCTTCAGCCTATGAAGCGGCTGGGGCTAGGGATCGCGGTTCGAGTCCCACCTGGGGCCCGTATCGAGACATAGTCCCAAAAAATAGCTGGGCGTGGTGGCGCGTGCCTGTAATCCCAGCTACCTGGGAAGCTGAGGCTGGGGATTGCTTGAGTCTGCGGTACCCCGGGCAACGAGAGCCTGCGGTTCCACGGGCAAAAATAGCGAGACCTAGTCTCAAAAAAAACAAAAACAGAAAACAAAAAACGAGACCAATTTTAGTTGGAAAGACTGTGTATTCTCTTCTAAAACCCAACTCAGGATACCAACGACGTCGACTCTCTCCCTTAGGCTGTAAAGGACTCTCCCACTTGCAAACGCTTTCAGAAACCACCGAGCACAGGAAAAACATCTTCAACCCGCGCTCCCTCTCCTGCTCGTGTTTTCAAAACCTCCTCAACGTGGTTTAAATGAAGCGCAAAGTCCTCCGTCCTTGAAAAACCTGGGTCTCAACCGCAAGTTCGAAAAGGCTAATAATAAATAAAACCCCCGCAGGGCTCAAAATGGCTGAGCCGCTGCGCCGCGCCCGTCCGCGGGCGAAGACGCCAAGTGCGCCCAGAGCGCACCGACGACCACGCCGCGCCGAGCCGAGCCGAGCCGCGCCGCGCAGGCGTCCATTACAGCGACCCTTCCAGAAGGCCGGAGCTTCCGGACATGTTACCCGGACAAGCTGCAGCTGGCCGGGGTCGCCATTTCACCCCAATCAAGTAGTCTCACGAACACCCCCCTCAAGTTAAACACAGATGTCGGAGGGTGGAAGTGGAGAGGGGTAAAAAGGTCCCGGGGATTCCCCAAGCCGGGGGCGGGTGGGGGGTGGGGTAAACTCCAATTCTCGGAGATCCCTGAGACCCACGAAGTTGGGCAAGCCCGGAACCCCTCTACTGGGGGTGAATCGGAAAGCCCGGGAACGCGGGAAAAGGTGAACCCCGCAACTCCGCTGCGGTCGGGGCTGGACAAGCAGGAACCCTTCGTCCTAGAGTGAACCCCGCAAGTCCCTGTTTGGGGGTGCTCTAAAAGCTGTTGTCAGAGATTCGGAGGAGCCCCAGACGCCTAAACTCTGCAACTCCGCTGGAGCGGAGCAAACCCCGTACCCCCGACTTCGCCCGCCAGACGGGAGACACGTCCAGGCTCTGCGAGAGTGGCGTCGGCGCGTGGCTGGGGGCCCGGAGACCCAAGCGCACCCTCCGCAGTCGGCTGACTCCGCTGTTGCTTTCCACCCAACCCGGCCCCGCGTGCGACAAACTCTCTCCAAAGATTGAGGGGTTGAACCCAGTTACTGGGCGCCCGCACCCACCTGCGCGGCCATCACACGCTGTCGCTCGGCGATCAGGTTGCACTTCTTGCACTGGCAGTCCCGCCACATGCAGAAGCGCTTGTGGCCCTTGAGGGGCGACGCGTAGCCGTGGTTCCTGCAACGCGCGCACTTGGGCAGTCGCGGGGACTTCTTGCTCGCGGCGCTCATGCCCGACGCCCCAGAGCCCGAGCCTCCGTTGCCGCCCCCGACCGCTGTGCCGCCGGAGGGCCCCAGCAACGCCCCGGCGGCTTTACCTACGCCCCCGGCCTTGCCCTGCGGCGGCGCCCCGGGGGCGTGCTGGGCCTCCGGCGGGGTCGAGGGCTTGGTGAATGCGTCGTCGTTGGGCATGGCCCCAAAGAGAAAAGCAAGAGCTCTCCTGTCGCCTCTCCCCCGCGGGGCGAGGACTCTAAGGAGAGTGCCCAACCGACGGCGAGGCTCCCAGGGAAGAGGCGCCGGAGGTGTGTGCGCTGCAGCGGCTGGTGCAACTCAAGTGGCAAAGTTCCGACACGCAACGCCCAGAGTGGGGGGTTGTGCCTTTTTCTGTTTTGGCGCGCGCGCGTCGCAGAAATTTTGGATACTTTTCAGAATGTTCCCGGGACTGCTTAGGCGGGAGAGGGCTGCGGGAATTCGGACACGCCCACCGACCCCCAACTCTATTCTGAGCACTCCAGCAGCTTGCAAGCTTGCACCAGCTGCAAACACCTAGAGCTTTTGCTGCAAAACAGCTGCAAGCGCATCCAAAGTGTGCAGAGCGTCCCAGAGATGCTAAGACCCGCTGTTCTCCAAGTACCTAGCAGAGGCTGCCAGAGCTTGCCGCACCGAGGAAACTCCCTCCGTAGGTGGAGACCACGTTGTTGTGCCTGATGGTGGGAGGAGGTGCAGACCACCCTGTGGGGTCCTCTAGCTTATTTCCTCCCATGAGGCCATTCTCCGAATTCCTTAGGGCAAATTTTAGCAGAAGCCAACTCAGAAAATTGTTCCCTTCTCAGAAGCTGAGAACCTGTGAGCCCGAGAAAAGAGAACTCGCTACACCTTATTTTTATGTTTAATTCTTCAAACCACAAACTCAGTAAATGGTTTTGGGGCTATCTCCCCCACCTTGGTAAATGACACCTTTGTTGTTTGGGGCTCAACTCTGCCAAAATTTTTCAAAGATTGGACCTTCCTAGACATCAGTTACCTTCCTGTGCTGCTGTTCATTTGCTCCTGAGAGATTTCCACAGACAGGCTCCAGATGACTTTCAAATCTCTATTTCCAGCTTTATTGCCTATTGAGTGTGTATATAGCTTCTTCCTTTTGGGGCAAATTCACTTAGACTCTGCAGGCTCCTGAAACAGCCTTTTTAAAAATCCCATTGGGATTGGGGTTGAACACTATATGCATATGGATATTTATCAGAACTCATTCTACACTTAAAAGACCTGTATATCATTAAACCTCAAAAAATCCTCAGTCACCTTACAGGCTTCCCTCACACCCACTGTAGCAAAGTATGTCTCCTCTGTGCACTTACACAGCAACTCTACCCAGAAAGAAACTCAGCTGATTATTTTTTCCTACACACCCAACATTCCTCTAAATTCAGTCCTGTAGCCAATCTGTTTTTTTAGTCTTCTAGTATATTCCATTCACTTAGTGGGGGAAGAGCACGACCAGGCCTGGGTACTGTTTTCATGTGAAAAAGAGAAGTTAAAGATGAAAGGCTACATTTCCCCATACTTAGAATGTGCTTTCTGGGTTTTATAAAGTCACCTACCATTTGAGCAAATCTCTTGGCCCCTTTACATTCCTCTTTGTTCAGGGCAATGGCCATTGTCCAGCCAGAGAACTGCCCTCACACACCACTGCCCCATTTTCCTTGCTTTTTCACTAGTGTTAAATTTTAGGTTCCAAAATCCTGGGCCCCAACCTTGGGGGTTTAGGGTGGGGGGCTAGTTCTCCTAAAGATGTTAACCACCCCTTGATTTCTTATTAAAATGTTTGTCCTTTGACCATTTCTTTTAATAAGTTCAGTACTGAGCTCTGAAATCTTCTAGCCTGCCTTACCTGTTATTCTGAGGCCTCTCTCACAGTTTCCTTCCCTCAGCCTGGATTTTCTCCATCAGTGTTGTCTGAAAATGATTTCATAAAGAAACTTTTAGCTTTCCACAATACCTCATACCCACAAGAAACAACACCCCCATTGTAAGCAGTGAAGCAGTACTGAAAGGGCAGGATGCAATTATTTATCTCATTCTAGAAGTTGTTAAATGATCACTGATTTTAATTTCAAAGCTATCCCTAATATCTTTTATTAAAACACAAACTAACAATTGACAATAGCTATTACCCACTATCTACTTTTTCATATTTTTATTTTAATATGTAAACTGAAACACAATCATTCTCAAGAGTGAAGTAGATGCAGAAAGCAGCAGCTGTCAAATCTCAGATAGGAGAGGTATGTTTCTCACTCAGCTCATCACTAGGGTCTGTGGTGGAGAAATTTAAGCCTACAGAAAACTTGGAGCTAGGAATGTTGACTAAGATATTAAAACATAAAATGTTATGAGGAAAGCAAAAGTTTAGTAATGTTTTTATTCATAAACCACGGGGCGGCGGTGGGGGGGGGGTATCAGACACAGATACTGAATGAGACAAAAAGAAAATAAGGAAGATTCCCAGGATAAATAGAGGCATCCTGGATATTTTGAATAGACTGGTCCTGTTGTCACCTCTCCTTTCTCCCTCCTTTCCAGAAGCCACAGTTAGAAAAGATGATGATGTAGCTCTGATTTACTTTAAAAGATGTTCAAGACCTACTGATGAGGAGGGTTGGGGAGATCAATTCTATAACATGTCAGGATCAGGCAAAAACTTCTTATATGTAATACCAAAAGTACAAGAGATAAAAGCAAACAAATTCATCAAAGAAACTACTCAAATGCACAATAAGCATATATAGCGATATTTGATATCATTAGTCACTAAGGAAATGCAAAACAAAAAGATAGTAGGTAGCAAGCTTTAGGAAGCAGAGAAACTAGAATCCTCATACGTTGCTGTGGGAATGTGAAATAGCGCAGCCACTTTGGAAAACTTTATTATACAACAATAATTTTACTCCTATATATCTACTCCATAGTAAATTAAAATGTGTTTAGAAGAATTATATGTGAATAGTCATAGTATTTATTTGAAACAATCCAACCGCCCATCAGTTGTTGAATGAATAAAAAAAGTGATATATTCACACAATGGAATATTATTCAGCTATCAAAAAGGAAGAAGTAGTGATACATGCCATGGTAAGAAGAATGAACTTTGAAAACATTATGCAAAATAAAATAAATCAGATTCAAAGTATCATATAGTCTATGAACCTACTTGTATGAAATGTCCAAAACACACATATGAATTAGTAAGGAATACAGGGTAGCAGTTGCAGGGGTTGGTGGTAGGGAAGAGGAGTGTAGGTGGGTATAAGGAATCTTTTTGGGATGATGTAATGATCTACAAATGGATTGCAATAATGTGTGAAACTCAGAAAATTTATTACAATTATTTGTATGGTTGAAAAAGAGAATTTTGTTGTATGCAAATAATGCCTCAATAAAGCTGTTTAAAATATTGAACTAAAAGAAAAAACAAAAACCCATAATTTTTGGTATGTATTGCTCCATTCCAGAAATAGGAAATAGTGTGTATATCTGCTAAAGGAGTTTATTTAATTTTTCATGGGTAATAGGAATATGAATGATATTTTCTGTACACTGCATTTTCTAATTTTTTAAAGCACTTAGCAGGCATTGCTTTCATCATCAGAAAAAAACCCAGTTCATTATTTTATTCATCATAATGCAATAAAATATCATAATTAAATCACTAGGTTTGAATACTAGGTGTGTGACCTTACACACCTTACACACCTAACTATTATTCAGTCTCCTCCTCTGAATAATAATACCTCAAAAGGTTATTAGGAAAACAAAATTAGTTAATACTGGTGAAGTGTTTAGAAAAGTATCTGGCACACACATACATATATATGTGTATATATATATATATACATGAAATTATCACCTGTATAGTATAAGTTCTTCCAATTTGTGGAAGGAGTATACATATATATATACACATATATACATACATATATGCATACATAGAACATATAATACTGTACAGGTGATAATTTCATTGACTGCATTTTGTCCATGTTTTGATACAACTGTCCAAGGAGGAAATTATCTGTGCTATCCCTGATCATAGGTATGTAGTGAAATATTGCATAAGTCAAAATAGTCAATTCAAGTATCATGTGTGGAGCTGTGAGACAGCTCACTGCAAGAAGATCTGATATGAAATCATTTCCACTCACTCCCCCAGTGACTGGTGTGAGCGATGAGACATTAGACATGTAGAACATAAGCATGTACTGCAGAAAGAGCTGGTGTGACAGGGAAGACTGAACATTGTCCTGTAGTCACATAGGATTCGAGTGGGCATATGATAGGAGGCATTCTAGGTCATGGGAACAGTGGTTAGAAGATTGGATTAGGAGCAAGCCCATGGGTTGGGGGAGCGAACGCAGACATGCCAGTCTGGAACAGAGGAATCAAGCTAGAAAGAGATAAGTTGGAACGATAGCGTGACACCTTGCTGGTGAGTGAAGAATTTGACTGTTGGAGAATAATGGAGGCTGTTGACCTTGAGTTGAGAAATTAAAGTATTGGGTTTGCCACTTATTGTGTAATATGAAGTCATGTTGTCTTTATGAGGACATAATAACATCCTAAGAATCAGTGGTATCTGCAGAATGCCCAGAACCAAGTCTGCCACACAGAATGTACTTGATCACTATTGGTAGCTGACATTAGCTATAGTTTAGATTGGAGGAACAGAAAGAATATGCAAGGAGACAATGCTGGCTGGTTGTTCAGAAATTTGGCAATGCCTGGGTTATAGTAGTGAAAGCTAGTTACCAGTCACCTTGCTCTATGATTTCCAGTTCCTATCAATATCCACCCAGAGAGAGGACTGTGATCAGAGTCCTCTAAAGCTTGTTGGATAGGAATACAGGCCTTGTGCATCAGGCTGTTTGTGTCAGCATCCCAGCTTTGCCATTTATGAGCTATGTATCCCTGGCAAGATATTCATCTGCTTTCTGACTCCCTTTCCTTATTTGGAAATTAGAATTAAACTAAGAAATGTTTTAATGAAATGAATGATGTATGTAAAGGGTTTAGATCATTGCAACAGAATAAGCACCTGTAACTGTGAGCTATTCTAGAACTGTGTAGGAGGAATTTTGAAGCACAGATAGAAGGTTGAGGGAAGCTAGTTCCTTCCAAGTAAATTGTTCCCACCAGTTAATTAGGATCCCATCCTGGAACCTGGAAGTAAATGACAAACCCATTGAGTAGTAAACATCCCAAAGTACATGGTCCTCATATAATTGAGCACCTGGTGCCAGTCACCAGCTTTCAGGAAAACAAAAGGGCTCTGTTAAAGTGGAATTTCAGGGGCAACACAATGTCCTGACAGAAAGCTGACAGCTAATGGTGAAAGGAGACAGTGCAGCCTTAGGTAGTAATGCCAGTGTGAATTATCAGGCCTCCTGAATGCATGAGTGGGGATCTACCAAGAAAGTTTAAGTTCTTTAGAGAAATCACTGAACGTGATACAAGCCAAACGATATGAAGCACAGAAAATATACATGTAATCCAGAGGAGGTAAAAATGCATTTTGATGGTAATTTAGATGACTTTGCAGAATCAAAGTCTGCTGTTTTGAAATTATTAGCAAACTACTAGCCCTTTACCATTGACCTAAAGAAATAGAAAAAACTCACCATCATGCTCTCTTGGAGGATCAATTGCTCAAATGTTCAATAAAACTGTTTTTTAAAAATAGCCAAAATTTAATGGGAAAAAAGGTGCGTCACTGAAAAAATTATATAGTTTGGTATTTGCTTAGAGCAAATGTCAAATTGCTAGTTTAGATACTAATTTACAAATGTGTTATTTTAACTAGCCATTTAAAATAAAAATGATTAGTTTTTAAGTTTAATAATCCACCCCAAATGGCCATCAATTTAAGTGCTTTCTATACAATTAATTCCCTGGTAAATCACATTTCTCTGAAGAGTTTTCCTGTGCCCTCTGCTGTAATTCAAAAGAACAGAGAAAAAGTGAAAACAAATCCTGAAATACAATTTCATTGTAGTTTCTAATGGGAAGTTAAAATGTATATCAACAAATGTGTTCAAATACACCCCACTGTCGGCTTAATAACCACTAGCTTGCTGGGTTCTCAGTTTGCTAACAAAATAAAAACAATTAAACCAGATAGATTATCAGTGTTAATACTTCTAAGACAAATTACAATGTAAGTAAGTCTGTATTTTTACCATAGTCCATTTAAGTGGGGTAAAGAGTTGGAAATAGTAAAAGGAATATTTTGTGACTGGTTCAAAGTTTAAAAATTGAAACCTTTAACAGACATAAGTCTATCAGTTATTGTGTATTTTATCAAGCTCTTTTCTTTTTTTTCAAAGATGACCATCAGGTTTCCTTTTAACCAATGAATAGAGGAAACCTACACTGAGTTTTAGGGATAAATTATAAAAACAAAAATATCCTTATTTCCTAAAAAAAGAAATGATGAATCAAAAAACAAAATTTTAATAATGACCATGGTATCTGATGCCAAGGATTTTATTAATCTTAATCACTCTAATTTTTGACATAAATAATTTTAACATCACCTTAATAATAAAATGAAAATTTTATTGACATAGATGTTTCCATATGTTTCCTTAATCAATATTGCTTCAGTTATATGGTTATAATAAGGGTTGATTACCTAACTTGAAATGTTAAAAGCATCCTTAACCGTTGCTCTGAGAATATAATGAAGTGTATTTCTTTCTTTCTTTTTTGAGACTAGGTCTTGCTATTTTTGCCTGTGGAACAGCAGGCTCACGTTGCCTGGGGTACCACAGACTCGAGCAATCCCCAGCCTCCGCTTCCCAGGTAGCTGGGATCACAGGTGCGCACCTCCACCCCCAGCTATGTTTTGGGGACTAGGTCTTGCTGCATGCCCCGGGCGGGACTCGAACCGCTAGGTCTTGCTACGTACCCTGGGTGGTCTTGCTACGTACCTTGGGTGGGAGTCGAACCTTGATCCCTGGCCCCAGCCGCAGCTTCTTAGGCTGCCGTTTGCAGGCATGCGCCACCATGCCTGGCCCTATAAAGTGTATTTCTAAGTCTGGGTAGTGGGTGGAGGTGGGGAGACAAACTCGTGAAATCATCTCATCATAGAAAACAAGAGTTAGCAGTTCCATTTAAGAAAGATTGAGTTAAAGCAAAATTTATTGCCATGAACTGTAGTTTTCTTGTTTTTAGGTTTTTTTTTTTTTGATACTACTTGAGACTAGGTTTTGATATTTTTGCCCATGGAACCGCAGGTTCACGTTGCCCGGGGTACCACGGACTCAAGCAATCCCCAGCCTCAGCTTCCCAGGTAGCTGGGATTACAGACGCGCGCCACCACGCCCAGCTATTTTTGGGGGACTAAGTCTCTCTGTGTTGCCCCGAGCGGGACTCGAATCGCGATCCCTAGCCCCAGCCGCTTCATAGGTTAAAGCTTACAGGCATGAGCCATGAACTGTATGTAGTATTAAGTCCTAAGGAGCATAGAGGAGAAAAAGCCCTGAAGACTAGAGGGGAAGGAAGGCTTCCTGGAAGAAGCAAGTTTTTAGAAAAGCTGTATTTGGATTATTGATGAAGGGATGGTACACAGGTGTAAACTGTATTTACATCTTCCAAGGGGGGGGTTGGTACGTCTCATGATGGGGACATAAATTCTTGACTCTGCCCTGGAAGTTTCAACATTGTGGTTCCCAATTCCTCCATTCCCCCATCATTTCTTACTGTCTCCTTAGTGGAAGAATCCTTCCTCTTTAATAGGCTCAAAAGGAATACAAAGCCCTCCTTTTGCTTCCAGGAGCCTTACTGAGCCAAACTTGTAGTATTTTAATTTGTTATTGCACAATAAATAATAAAAACTGGCGGAAACAGTAAGGAAATAATCACAGCGTGCTCTAAATCAGCATACTTCAGCAAAGTATAATCTCTTATGCCTCTTCCTGGGTTCCTCAAGGAAAAGACTGCTGTTTCTGAGGATAGGAGTGCTCACACAGGGTGGGAGCCATTTTTAAGCAAAGCACGCCCTACTCCAGCACATGACTGTTGCCATCTTGCTCAAGCAAGATGGAGGAGAGGGGGTGGGGAAGGATTGAGGCAGGGGGGAGGGGGGACTGGGGGTGGAACTGAGGGAAAGGAGATCTCTGCTTCATTTCAGGTTTGATTTCCTACCCGGAAAAGCCAAGACGCACCTTTTGCAATGACTGACTAGTAGTGTCTTCTAGTAGGGTGAAGTCTAAGGCATCCTCACATGCGAGTAAACATAACTAACTCTTAAAGGGGCACAGCCATTTGTTTATTTACTGCTTGTAGCTGTTTTAGAGATGCGAGCCCAGTGTTCAGTTTGCTATACTGTCCGCAAATTCTGAAATATTTACTATCTAGTTCTTTACCTAAAAAGCATGTGGTCTCTTGCTGTATACTTCTAATTATTTAAGACTGTCAGTATGATTTTTATAAAGCAAAGATCTGGCAGGCACAGTGGCGTGTGCCTTTAATCCCAGCCTAGGAAGGGAGACTGAGACTAGGAATTGCTTGAGTCCATGGGTTCGAGACCCGCCCAGGCAACATACTGATACCTAGTCTCAAAAAATAGCTGCTCATGGTGGCACACTCCTGTAATCCCAGCTACTTGGGAGGCTGAGGCTGGGGATCACTTGAGTCCGTGGTACCCCGGGCAATGTGAGTCTGCGGTTTCCGGGGCAACATAGCAAGACCTAGTCTCTAAAATAAAATAAAATAAAATAAAGTAAAGTAAAATAAAATAATAAAATAAAATACAGCAAAGATCTGTCAAAATGGGGTAAAGCATTTGGAAGTATACCCAGAGCTTTTTAAGGATGACTGGCTTGGCCTCAAATGATCGTCCTTGGTCTCCCTCTTTCTTCTCAGGCCCCTGATGGTTGGTAGGTTACATAATGAACGTGACATAGGCTCTGTCTTAGTAAGTCTCATGGTTACCGGGGAGATGGCCATGTAGCTAGTGTTCTGATGAAGTGTTTTAAGAAAGCCAGTGTCAGGGGAGGAGAGTTTTGCCAAGAGCCCAGCCTCACCCTAGGTGGCAAAGGCAAGGCAGGACATCTATTTCAGCCTAGGGGGAGCATTTCAGATGTATTGGAGGCTGCAAGATATGAAAGTAAGAAGTGGAAAAAAAAAGGTAAAGTGAATTTAGCTGGACTTGAGGGCCAGGGGATGGAATGCCTACAGATAATAGAAAACTTACCGTTTACAGAGTTCTCTGTGTGCCTAACACTACTATGTGTGCTTTATATATTCATTGAATTATCACAATAGTCTTTTCATTGAACTCACTTTATAAATGAATCTGCAGTACATCGAGGTCAAGGACTTGCCCAGTCTAAGAAAAAAAGAGGGAGGGGAGAATCAAAGGAGGTGGATCCAGGTTCACAGTTCCAACTTGTTCTAGAAAGGTCTGTTTACATCTCTTGTCCCTCAGATAGGGACACTGGGATCAAGAGGCTTCTGGGAATAGAGAGGCAGGATATTTTTCAGTCTTGGGTCTTTCTCCAACAGTTGTGTGAATATCAGTCATTTAATGTGGGAACTACAGCAAGCAGAACAAAGCAGCTAATTCTTTACTTAGTGTGATGCAGGCTGCAAGTGCCAACTTAGAGGGAATAAAGGATGATTCCTGTTCTTAAAGGAGTTATTACAGGTGTCAGCAGAATTAGCATTTGAACTACTTTTTTTGGATGCTCACACCGAAGTGGGGCATGAAGAAATCTATGATTCCTTTCCATCTTTTTGTTTTGTCTTGTTCATAGCTGTTTCCCCAGGATCAGAACCTGTTAGGCCGTAGCATGAATGATTGGATTTAAAAGTATATATGTATCAGGCCGGGCACGGTGGCTGTGCCTGTAAGCTTCAGCCTATGAAGCGGCCGGGGCTAGAGATCGCGGTTTGAGTGCCGCCTGGGGCCCGTAGCGAGACCTAGTTCCAAAAAAATAGCTAGGCGTTGTGGCGCACGCCTGTAATCCCAGCTACCTGGGAAGCTGAGGCTGGGGATTGCTTGAGTCTGTGTTATCCCGGGCAACAAGAGCCTGCAGTTCCACAGGCAAAAATAGTGAGACCTAGTCTCAAAAAAAAAAAAAAAGTGAATTATGAAGTTTCTAGCACTCTCCCGTGACTTAATCCTCTTGTAGACAATGTTTTCAATTTTTTTCTTAGCAATTGCATGCATACACAAGCAAACACATGTGTGTTTATTCTCCATTCCTATCACAAATACACCCATTTTGTAAAAAAGGTAGCATATGGCGAATCTGCACTTACCTTTTGCTCACTGAATCTATCTGGAAATTTTTCTCTGCATCTACTACTCTGATGTGCCAAACTTCTCCAAACTCCTGCACTGGATGAGTACTCTTTTCTTTTCTTTGATCTTGAAAGTAGCACTGCAATAAGGAATGCATGATTGTTAAATGAGGACATTGCTCTAGGAAAATAAAAAGCACAGTAATCATTATGTTTTTCCACCATTCCTGTCATTCATCAACATGCTTGTGAAATACACACCTTTAGAATCCGACTGCTCCAGAGGTCAACAGAAAATTTGGGAACAGACACATTTGAATTTTTGTCCTGCTTCTTATCTGCATCCTCCTGAAAGAAACTGCATTCCTTTTTAATTTTTATGTCTGGACTGGGGGTAGTGATGCTTCCAGCTGGTGAAGATTAAGTGAAATGACTCAGTGAATAAAAATCATCGACCTGCTTAGGTGTGTAGTAAACAGGAGGGAATCGCTTCTCACCTTCATCTCAGTGTTCTGCTGTGTTGTAACTTTCGAGGTCATGTTCTTATTTCTCTTCTGCCCTTTTATTCCACTTACCTTGGTAAGAATATTTAAATGATCTGGAGAGCTGTAACACATCATGCTAAATGAAAGAAGGCAGTCACAAAGGGCCACATACTGTATTTAAGTGAAATGCATGAAAAAGGCAAATCTATTAGTGAATGGTTCCTTAGGGCTGGGGAATTGGATGGAGATGGCAAGTGACTGGTAATGGGTACAGGGTTTCTTTGAGGGTGATGAAAATGTTTTAAACTTGATGTGGTTGCCTAACTTTCAATATACCAAGAACCATTGAATTGAACATTGGAAATGGGCAAATTTTATGGCATGTAAATTATGCCCCAATAAAGTTGTTGTTGGAAATTGCCCTGATGGTGGGTGGGTGAGGGAGAGGAGAAAGAGAACTCAGGAACGGAAGAGAACAAGAGTGTCAGACCTCTGAGCGTTGTGATCTTGGAACCACCTTTTTACCTTTTGGTGTTTTGTTTGTCTCAAGATAAAATGAAATGCGATTGAAATAAGGAGGTGGAATTTGATGACCTCTAGGGTCCTTTCCCCATCTGAAAGTCTGCAATCAGTCTCCTCTCTCTGACTGGGGGAGGAGAGGTGAGGGGAAGCCGGAGAAAGGAGGAAGGCAGAGATACTGTGGTGCCTCTCCCCTCCTCTTTGTGCCCTGCTCTGCACCCTGCCCTCCCCTTGAACCCAAGCCCTTTGTTCAGCTTCCTCCAACCCTGGAAGTCCAAGCATGCAGGGGAGAGTAAGAGGTTTGGGTCAGGTCAGGGTCAGAAGAGGCCGAACAGAACCCTCACTGGCAGATATTATTCCATTTTCTAGCAGAGATTATAACTGTTGAGTTGGAAGCAGCTTGGGAAAATGGAGATGGAGCCAGGGCAAATTCTCCCGGCAGAGAGGAAGCTTTTCTTCTACTTTATAAGGGTAATTGCCATCATTCTTGTTAATTAGCATTCCGTAATATATTAGAGTGAGCTATATTCAATGAAGTGTATGCGTTTTAATTTTTTCCTTGCAGTAAAATACACACAAAATGTACCATTCTAAGCATTCATTTCAGTGACACTAAGTACTTCACATTTTTGTGCACCCATCATCACTGGTCATCTCTATTTAAAAATAAATTTACATTGAGGTTTAACAAATATAAACTGTAAGGATTCGAAGTGCTCCCCTTCATGATTATTTTGCATATGTTCATAGTCATATAACTGCTATTCAAGTTGAGATCCAGATCACATAAAGCGCTTCAGAAGGTTCCCACTTGCCCCTCGCCATCTATATTTTGTTTTCACTAAGTTTAACTCTATACTTTGGGCAAACAACTTAGGTGGTTTTGCAAAGTGCTTATTCAGTATCCCAATGTTTTATTCCTAGAGGTTCAAGTGCCAGTACATGGGGGCAGGAAGGAACTGTGCTAGGACAGAGAGCATGTTGTTCTGTAGAAGCTCTGCTCCAGCCTGATGTACATGCAGGACCAGTTCGGGGATTCCCAAGTTCTCACTGAACGAGCTTAAGATTCTCATTGCACATGGGACAAAGGTGGCAATCCTGTTAAACAAAATGCAGAAATATTCCTTCTTCCATCCAGGTAACAAAACACCAAAATCTATACCCCACTGATGATGTCAAAGCATCTGCTGATTCTGTACCTGAGTTCAAAATCACAGACATAGTCTAACCCACTTTATCATTTTGCATTAGGGGCTGAATGATAAATAAGGTCAGAATTAGCCTATGGTTCTTTCCCCAGATTTACTTAAAATTTGTTACTGAGAGATAATAAACATATTATTTTAATTGTAAGTGTATAACAGCTAATGATTCAGGTATGTACTGATTCTAAAAATGTATGTATTGCAAAAATGATCATAATAAGTTGGTTAATATCCATCACACGCAGATATAATTTTCCCAACTGTTAAAACCTTTTAATGGCAATTTTTAGGTACACAATATAGTGTTATTAGTTGCAGTAACTACATTGTAAATTGCATCCTCAGGACATATTCATTTTTTAACTGGAAGCTTGTACCTTTGACTTGCTCCACACATTTTTATCTCTGTTTAGATTTGGGCTGGAGGCAGGTGAAGAAAGGAGAGGAATTAAGAGTATTGTTCATAAAAATAGAATGGATAGGTGATGAGGCGGTATAAGGGACAGTGGAGGGTAGGGGGAATGCCAACTTTTCAATCTAACTCTTTTATTAAAGTTTTCTAGTTAGGCCAAGACTTTTGTGTTGATAGGGAAGATTATGAAAGAAGTGAAAAAGAAAAAGGACAGATTAAGGACAAGGATATGAAAAAGTTGAAAGTATGAATTTTTTTTAAGATGAATAGATAGGAAAATAGGGAAGACAATGAAAGAAAGTTGAATGAAAAATTGGAGAAGAGTGAGGTCCCAGAGTGAGGGACATATTACAAAATTTTCTCATGAAATCCAGAAGGCAAAAGCAAATATCAAAAAACACATCCAAACTTGTAAATGCCCATTAATTGTTAAAAACACAGGCAATAACTTAGAGCATAATACAACAGATCCAATTTTTTAATGACTTTAATGAGATGCAATTTATAAGCCATCAATGCACCTGCTTCAGGTATATAATGGTATATTTTTTAGTTAAGTGGCAAGACATGCAACCATCACTGCAGACCAGTTTAGAATTTATTTGTCACCCAAGAAATCACCATGCCCATCTGCAGTCACCCACCACTCCCACCTTTAGTCCAAGGAGCTACTAATATTTACTTTCTGTCTATAGATTTGTTTTTCCTGCACTATTTATAGAAACTAATCACACACCCTGTGGTCCTTTGAATGTGTCTTCATGAACTTAATATAATGGCTTTGTGGTTTATCCATGTTGACTAGTGTTCTACTATATGGACTTGTGGGACACCACTGTGTTCACATATATGTATCCTTTAGTTTATTTATTGATCAGTTAGTGATCATTTGGGTTTTCTTTTTTTTTATGTCATGAATGATGCTACCATGTGTATTACTAATATACAAGTGCCTATAAATTCATATGTGTTTATTTGTCATGAATAGATCCTCAGAGCAGAATAGATGGCTACTTTATGTTTAACATCTTAAGAAACTGGTAGCTTTCCCCCCAAAATTATTACCCTATTTTATATTTCTACTAGCAGGGCATGAAAGATCTGGTTTTTCTACATTCTCACCAACACACATATATTTTAGTATAGCCATCCTAATGGATGTGAAGTCTATCTCTTTATGGTTTTAATTTGCCTTTATTTAGTGATCAATAATATTAATCATCTTTCATGCATTCATTACATATTCCTATCCCATTGTTTGTAAAATTCCTGTGAAAACAACTTGCCCATTTTTAATAGGGTTGTTTTCTTATTATTTAATTTCAACAATTCTTATTCTGGATACAAGTTTTTTATCAAATACCTGATTTGCCAATATTTTCTTCCAGTATGTGACTTGTCTCTTCACTTTCTTAAGTGGCATATTTAGAAGTGTAAAAGTTTTCATTTTTTTTGATCAAGTCCAAATTGTCATTTTTTTCCCCTGCTATTGGTTTGTGCTTTGTCCAGCACAGGGGAGAATCTCTTTCATACCACTGGGGAAAGGAGTTGCTCACTGTATCAGGCAATTTTTCTACATATTAGTGTGATTTTAGATCAGCTTTCTGAAGTAAATATTTGAGCCCATATATGAAAATACAATTAGATTGATAATTAGTTTATAATGAAAATGATAATAATGAGGAACATTTGTTGAACACTATGTGCCAGCCACTTGACTGAATTCTTTAAATGAATGAATGTCCTGAACCCATACCTGAGAAGTAAATGTCACTAGTTTAAAGATGGGTAAACTGAGGCACAAGATAGCCAGGCAGTCAGAATTGACTCTCAGTCACTCCATCGTGAGCAATACCTAAACATCTGGTTCCAGAATTCCAGTGAGGCTTGTCTAATTGTGCAAGTATGAGCCTCCTAGTCTTCAGGCAGTTAGTGAGAGCAGGCTGAGGCATCAATTAATCCCAAGTGATTTTTAAGAGCATGGAAACATTTTTGCTTATATAGAATTTTTTTCACAAGTACTCTCTGGTACATGAAATTTTTGTTTTTGAGAGTCTTATGTTTTGAGACACTCCACAAAGTCTTTGATGAAATTTATCTCAGCATACCATTTCACTGAATTTGTCTTGTTTTTCTAAGTTATCACAAACTCCAACATGACTGAAATAATTTTAGCTTTGCATGTGCTTTGAAATTTAGGCTTCTGGACTCATAGTCTGTGGGTTTTCGTTTGTAAGAAAGCCAGTTGGGGTTAAGGCCATCTTCTCATAGAAATGTTTTGCATTTACTTCTGCCAGACCCACCCAAGGATGTTCACAGCTTACAAACACCTATTGCCATTAATATCTCCACATAAGGGTTCTATCCCCAATACTCTGTGAATATAGGTTTACAATTATACATTCTCTGGAAGGTATCTTCCCCATATCCTATCCTTGCAGCCAAACTAAGGTCCAGGCAGACAAGTTTTCTTAGCTAAAGTATGTGATTTTCTCGTTCATACCTTCAAGGTGAAGGAATCTCTTTGAAAGTTCCAGTTATGTGTTGGGATATCAGTGTCAATTCAGTTTTTAGGGGGAAGTCAAAGGCTTTGTTTCCTGATCCTGTGCAGTCCTTAAAACCCAAGCCATTAATCACTAAAGTAGATTTAACCAACCTTCAAATCCCCAAAAGTTCATCTTACTACTTTTACTTTTTAAGGCTTCTTGACCTCTAGAGATTTTCTTAATTTTATCATCAGTTATAAATGTATAGGATACTTACAGTATTCTTTCCAGAATTTTGGAAAATAGTAGTCAGCCACGAACCAGTCTTATAAGCCTCCACTTTTCCTCAATATGCACAGCACAGTATACAAGCTGAATACTTATCATAAGTCATGGCTGTGTGAATGTCCTTGCTGTTCCCAAGGGAAAATATAATATGGCTTGAAAATAGATTTGTGTATCATATTTTAATTACAGACTAATATTAGCTTCATTTCTTTAAGGAAGGACACACAGGGTAGGGAAATTTAAAGAGAAATAGGGAAGGGATGAAAGATAAGATTCCAGAGCAAGGAGAGATGTTCAGGAAAGCCAGGCCCAGAGCAGTACCTCAGTGTGCCCAGTGCTAAAGCTAGGGTTATCAGGAGACCAATCATTGTAGTTCAAGAGCAATAAACTCACCATGTACAGATAACTAATTAAAGAAGTAGGTTCAAGAATCTCTTCCATAAATGGCACTGGGAGATCAGGATAGCCCCATGCAAAAGAATGAACCTAGACCACTACCTAATATCATACACAAAAATTAATTCAAAGTGTATTAAGGCTTGTATGTAAGACTTGATGCCATAAAATATATAGAAGAAAACATAGGCAAGATGACTTTTGACATTGATCTTAGAGTTGTCACTGGGGATTCAATTCCAAAATCAAGGGAAACAAAAGTAAAAATAAAGAGGACTACATCGAACTAAAAAGTTCTGCGTACTATCATCAAAACATAAAGATGCCCTAGTTCATTAGTAGGAGACACTTGCAAATCAAAATGCAACAACAAGGTAATATCTATCTACCTATCTATATCTATCTATATGTTCATTTATATCTGTCTGTCTGTCTCCAACTAAAAGATGGATAAAGGATATAAATAGCTATTTCTTCGAAGAACACATGCAGATGGCTAACAGGCACATGAAAAAATTGTTAATCATCTCTTATTAAGGAAACACAAATGAACAAAAATGAGCTATAATGTCCTCTTGCCAGTGAAACAGCTATTATCCAAAAGACAAGAAACCACAAGCACTTCTCTCACTGTGGAGAGAAGGGAACTTTGTACACTGTTGGTGGGAATGTATATTGGTGAGCCATGGAAAACAGTATGGAAAGCAGTATGGAGAGCCCCCAAAAAATTCAAAATAAAAAATGTATATGATCCAGTTATCCCTCTTCTGCGTGTTTACACAAGGAATAAGAAAATACTCCAGCTCTTTGAGTAGGTGCACCCATGTTTATTGCAGCATCATTTATAATAGCCAGGGCTTTGAAACAGCCTTAGTGATCATTGACTGGTGATTAGATAAAGAAGGTGTGATATATACACATAGTAAAGTTCTTATCAACTATTTTAAAAAGCAGATGAAACAACATGGATGTGCACACAGACGATATTATACTGAGTGAAATAAATGAAGCAGAAAGATAAGCACTGTAAGACTTCATTCTTTTTACTACTTTTTTCTGTAATTCATAAGATGAAGAGGGAAGAAGGGTGGGTAACCTGGATTAAAATGGTCAACATCAACATGAAAGATGGAACCAGACTAGTGGTGACTAGAATGCATTGTATACAGATATACAGCTGTTGAACAATAATGAGGCACCCCTGAAACTGCTATGATATTATAATACAATGTTATGGCCAAAATTTAAAAATAAATAAATGAATAAAAAGAGAGGGGTTTCTGTCATCACTGTGCCAACTTTTGTAACTTATTATACTGAGGTTAGCTTCTTAAGTGTTACTTTTCAGCACATAAGTCTGTAAAGATTTGATTAGATGATCTAGCAATATGAGTGCTCTTTCCTTTTTTTTTTAAATAGAGACTAGGTCTTGCTATGTTGCCGGGGTTGTCTCAAACCTGTGGGCTCAAGTGATCCTTAGTCTTAGCCTCTCAGGTAGCTCACACCACCACATCCAGCTTCCTTCTTCTTCTTCTTCTTCTTTTTTTTTAAAGTAAGAAAGGTCTTTTGGGGAAAATTAGGAAGAGAAAATATTTCAACTTTTCCCTTTAAAATTTTGGAGAAGTGAGTCTTTAGAGAGACAGAAGTGTTTATTTCATGGATATTGATTGAATAACTGTGTTAGGTTCCATGATGCATGCTAGGGTGACAGCTGTGAAGACAGCAAATGGGAAACTTGCTTTTTAAAACTTCCATTTCCATTATTTTACAAATAATTACAGAACTTAAAAATCTGTGTACAGATGAAATTATAAGTGAAAATTCTTTCAAGGGTATAAAAGAAAATGATAATCACGCTGGAACTCTCATTGCAGAAGAGGGGTGGTTGATTGAGAGGGCAGGTGTCTACTCTGAGAAGGTAACTCTGGAGAGCCCTAAAAGATGAGTTCAACTAGGCAAGCAAGAGTGTGCAACTTACCAGTAGTAATAAACTTGTCTAAACTTTTGCATCATTATACTAAAACCTGACATTTGCTGGCAGTTTGTGGTTTACAGATTATTTTCCAGGAGTCAGGCAGGCATTTTCAAGAGAAGGAGACAAACTCTGAGTTGTCAAGTAACTTGCCCAGATCACACATTTGAAAGAGGGATGGAGCTTGGGCCTTGCTCTGTGAGTTTAAGTGGCTCATATTTAAAAGGAAACTTTGAAAGTTTCCCAGAAACAAGCAGTTTTATTTCAGGCAGCAGGTTGGCAGCTCATTTGATGCTCAACAGAAACAGCTAGCAGTTTCTAGAAATAAATGGCGTTTTGAATAGGACAGAGGCTCAGGAGGAAGAGGTCCTGGCTGGAGATCTAACTGTAAGTCATCATCATAAATATAACGTGTTTCAGCAGGGCTGTAATAAGGTTCTTCTGTTGGGAATGAACTGAGGGCTACTGTGGAGGGTGCAGGCTTTACTGTCAGAAGTTGAGTAATGCGGTCTTGGTGCTACAGCTATTGACAACAGAACAAATTTCTATGGAAATTACTTTTAATATTGAGTTACTACAACTTAATGACAGCATTTTTTTTTAAGATTGGATAAGTCAGAACACGAACTCCTCCCATCATTCATAAAATTAAAGATGAAACGGAACAGCAAAAAGGGTCAAAACCAACCTAGTCAATGAAAAACACAGTGTTGTGCCTTTCCTTTTGTTGCAAAAGATGGTTAAAATATATCCCTCCCAAAGGCCTAAAGTAGTATCCCTCACTTTTCTCATTATCACTCACTAAGGAGAATATTTTAGTTTAATAAATAGAGCTGAATATAATTTGTTGAACTGAAATAAATGAAGTTAAATTATATAATATGAAAGGTAGAATATATATAGTTTCAGTTCTCCCTGACCAGAGAAATGAATACTAAGATATAAGATTTTGTCAGGTAGAGTTTGACTTTGGAGCAGCATAAACCATTGTAATAATATCTAGGGGTACCTCCTGCCCCCCCACCAACAAATAAATCACTGGTCACCTCTCGTCTTGTTGATAATTCATGGTCTAAAGAAAAAAGAAGAAAACGCACATATATAAACAAAAGTCACAGAACTACATTATCTGTGATCTTTAAAGGATTGTGCTACATGGAACTCAAACGGTCGTTGTACTCTTTCATTATGTGTTAGCTCCCCTAGAGTATGGGTCCCAGCAGTTGGCTAAGCCCAGTCTAGTTGTTGCAATACAAGTATTTTGTAGATGTAATTGATATATACAGCCAGTTTACTTGAAGAGTACCCTTCATAATGACATGAACCTCATCCAGTCAGTTGAAGACTGTAAACGTAATTCAGACAGGTTTCCTGAGCAAGAAATTCTGCCTTAACTAGAAATCCTGTCCAAGTATCCAGGCTGCTGGTCTACTCTACAAATTTCCGATTTCCTATTCTCTGTTATTTTAACCACTTTCTAGAAAAATAAGGCAATTTCATAGCTATATGTGTGAATCATTATCCAAAAATCATAATCTAATCAATGTCTCTGTCCAAAAATCCTCTTTGTTTAAAAGGTTAAAAAAAAAAAGGGTACCTCCTATGTGATAATATTCATCCCAATATGACTTGACCCTCATTTTGATGCTGTGAGGTATATACAATCTCTATTCTTAAATGAGGAAACTGAGACATGGAGATTTAAGTAAAACTTGCTCCAGGTCATGTAATTATGAGCTAATATAACCAAGACTTGAATCCAGGATTTCCTGATTCAGAACCCCCCTTCTTTGCAGGTACTACCTGCCTTCCCTTCCTGGACCTCTGAAACTCACTGATTACAAAGTGAATAGTTTTTGCTCAGCCTCACGAAATGCCTGGAACACAAAATGTTAATGTTCATGGAACATTGGCAATAAGCAATTATGTTTGCACTATTCATTTAATCCTCACCACAACCTTAAAAAGCATACGCTTTTACTGTTGATGCTCTATGAATTAAGAAGTTAAGTGGTTCCAGGTTTTAATGGGCCAGAGTGTGCCCTTACCCATCTCTGTCCCCTCCACTATTGGTTATGACCTCTGCAGTAGTGCGCTTTCTCTGAAGTTGTCCTTAGGATCTTGGCAAGTTTGTCTTGGGACCCTATCATCTCTTCCCCCTCTGTTCCCCATCTTGGTTCCTTATCCTCAACTCCCTTGTTTCTATTCCTCACCCAAAATCTTATCCATCCTGAGTCAAGTTTGGGAAATAACTTGACAAATGATTGCTATTTTTGGTCTGGGATCCCCGCCTTCTCTACTTCAACAAAGCCTTATTCCAAAAGACTGAATGATGGATTTCAGTGGGCAGGGAGGACTTCAGCATGTGGAGGAGATGTTTGAAGGCTGAATCAGGCAGGTCACTGACAGGAGTAGATGGCACCTGCAGGTGGGGTCAGCAGGAGACTTAAAGGGGCTGGGAGAGCAGGTGAACCCAGTATGGGATGGTGTAGCACCTTGGCCGACATCAGTAGGAAGCTGTTACTGCCTGAGCTCTAAAGAAACCAGGGGAGGAGCGGTCATAGGAACCCAAGAGAATTGGGGTAGCTTTGGGGAGGTCCTCCTGCAAGGACTGTGGCTCCTGCAGATACTGTCAATCAGGAAGAAACCAAAGAAAGAAATACTTCTTCCTTGCCCTCTGTCTACGCAGCTTGTCTGGACATCCCCAATGACCTCAAGAGAAAGCCAGAGGAGCAGAGAGCCTATGGATGTACTCCCTAAATACCAGAGTCCCAAGACACAGGAGAGTGGGAAAGAGAGGACAGTGCAAAAACCCAGCACAGTGGTCCTCTGTGACAGGACAACACGGGAGCAGCTTTACAAGCAAACCTCACAAGACACAAGGGTGTTCACTGAGTAGCAGGAAAGTTCCCAGCCATGCAGTTCAATTGCCTGCCGCTGCCTATCTAGATAAGGTGTTTAAAAATCTCTACTGCAGTTTCCTCATCTGTAAAATAGGGACACTATATTCACTCAAAGAGTTGTGAAGATTAAAGAGTTTATGGTAGTTGGAACAAAAATCTGGTTCAGTTAGCCCCATCTTTACTAGGCTCCAGGTTCAGGAGGGAAGAAGTTAGTGCTCAAGATCCTGACATTCTAGGGACAGCAGACACATCAGCCCTGGGACACAAAGTAAGATAAGCTGTGTTTAGCAGGAGGCGTTAACTCTGCATCTGGGGTAGGGCTTTACAGAGGAGTCTGGAGGAAGTTTTTGCTGGAGAGTCCTTTTTCACTAACAGAACCGTAACTCAGGTCCATAAATATCACTTGACCATTCCAAGCGAAGGAAGGAAGGAAGGAAGGGAGGGAGGGAGGGAGGG